>JADDOH010005384.1:0-10707 GCA_016648135.1 Agrypnia vestita
TTCTGCAAAAATAATCTTTATCAAATGAAACGTCATGATCTATATCTGTTTGCGTTCGTAACGCGGGAAAAAACATTTTTGGACCGGCGAGTGAAAAGTTAGCGCGGGAAATTCATTACTCAAGAGCCCGCCATTGATAGTGTGTTAAAAATTTCACAGGGCCTCGCGTCCTCGGATGTTTGACGTAAAAATGTTTGCGGTTCGCCGACGATGTATGCACTGGTTTTCAGACATATTTTGGGAGAAAAAATGTTGTGAGTCTTTGTACAACTTTACGGGACTCGTAAACTTTATTGCGAAGAGTTTTAATTTATGTCTACATTGTTATATGGAAGAAAAGACTTGAAATAGACAAAATAATTGGAGCTGCTGGTGTTGTTTTATGTACCCTTCATAGTTCGGTGACAAAGAAAATCCAAGTAGAGTGTCAAGACCAAACTGTATTTTTTAACTTGTTTACTCGCCAACTTTTATATGTGGTCACTGAATATGGATTACCATAGAGAGAATGAAATCAGGAATTAATTTACCATATCCAATGGATGGTGTCACTCTCATTACTTTAATCCGATAAGTGACCATTGCAAGACCAATGATAGCGGATGCGGCCCTTGTTAGTTAGGCCACCATGGGACCATGTCTGACAATAATCGATAGTTAAAAATATACAGTCAAATAAACCAAAGATCGTGGAAAAACGTTCGCAGAGATGCACTACCCTATCTGGCAGCGAGCGTGATTTTTTCTCGGTGATCATGAGACTGACATCATGTCAAGGACAGCTTGCAGGATTCCAGGAGCAAGCAAAGTGAGGTGGAAAAAGAAATTTTGTGCAGAAAAACCTACAACCTAAGGACTAGGAGACCTGACCCCAAGAGTCGACAACGAAGCCATAGTGCCATGAAAAAGAAGAGTACTGAGAATAATCTATTGCACCAAGTGAGAATAATGCAGATATATATATATATGTATAGGAAAGATAAGTGAAGGAAAAATTAGAGGAAGAAATGGAATTAAATATAAATTTATATAAATAATTATTACTTATTTTTAATAATTATTACTTATTTTTTATGGGCAATAAATAAATTTATTGCATTTATAATTATCCTGCTCATTTCCTTCCTCTCTCCGATCTCCCTCCTCTCTCTCTCCCCACATTCCTCTCTCTTTCTTCACAATTACAAATTCTCACCTAAAAGGCTAAACCTATCCTGAGGTGACGATGTAAACTATGATACAAGCTAATAATTATAAAATAATACAATAGATAACACAATGTAAAATAATATATAAAATATTTTAATTGTGCTCGATCGTTTCATAATCATAAATGCAAAGACAGTGCGTATGGATGTAATATATGTACTTGTATTAAAAAATAACTAATGACGCACTTATTTAGACAATCATATAAAAACCTATAAAGTAAGTCTGTTAAAATACCTAATGTTTTCCACCCCTAGTATGCACCCCGCGAAAATACCAAATTCTTACTGGCACTATCAAGTATATTTTTAACTGATATTTCTACTTTTCTTGCAAGTCATCTAGTATATAAGTAACAGTAAATTTTAGTAGAGAAGTTAGATATTTGTGAATTTTAATCATCCGTCCATATAGAAGCGACACAATAACATGGAACCACTAAATATTGTCAAGAATTTGCTGGGGAAGAAGGGAACGAAACGAAACATTTGTAAGGAATTCCAAACTTTCATTAGAGTCAAGGTCACTGGATACAAACCTTGGCTGGAAAACTATTCCGTAATTCGCACTGATCCATTGCATTAGAAAAACTTTATTCGCATATATTTGTTTGTCTATCGCATGGTTTCACAGTTCGCATCTATGTATGGTTTTCGCCAGTTGTCAAACTCGACTAAACATTTTGATTGGAAACGTCCTCTATCGAATATTTTTGTATATACTTATGTATTCGACAGATTTCCAGATTATTCCAGACTATTCGGAAACCATCGAGTTTCTAGAAATGACAGTAACTGTCAATATCCATGGTTGAGATTTTTATAAGGTTTACGTCTCAAAAGCATTTTTGACACAGGGATTATGTTATAATAGATCCCTCTCTCCAAGCACAAGAGCTAGGCTCTTTTTGAAAAGGTACAGCGAAAAAACCAAAATGTAAAAAAATTGACTTATTTTGTATATTCTCAACATTCAATTAAATAAATAAAAATAATAAAAAAATTCTCATGCCTCAGAGATTACTATACTACTAAAATAACGGATATTATCCGTTTAATTTTATCCTTAGCCTTAACTACATTACCATTAAACATATACTTTTTATTACCTACTGAAAGCGTATAAGAAACATAAGAATAAAAAATGCGTGGAATTTTTTTTTTTAAATTTAGATGAAAACCGTTCTTTCATTTTACTGTTGTCAAACATTATCGTTCAAATACGAAAAATATATGTTTACATTTTAACCCACAAGGCCCATGCCCTGCGTCATATCATCCGTAGGAAGGGTCAAGTAAAAGGAGGGCATGACGGTTGATATGTTGTAAATATATTCATATTAATATAAATATATACACGCCGTTCGCGAAATGAAATAAAAAAATATTAACATTAAAAAAAAATTCATCAAAGAAAAAAGATTTTCATTTTTCCTTACAAAATGTGAGTGATATATTTGGACACTAGATATCATAATAACTGATGAATTGGTTTGTTAACTTAATGAAAATTGAATATTAATACACTTCGGATACAGAATGTGACTCTGAAATTGTAACCGATTTATAATTTTAGAGTCTGATTGAACCCTCTCAGGGGTGGACGTGACCGCGCAGGGATGCAGGGTGCTGCAGCGCGCCCTTTGCCCGGGACCGGGAGCCCTGGCGGTAGGTTCACGTAGTAATAAAATGAAAGATGGCCGCTGAGATAGAATGGCGGTGGCCATTGTGTGTTTACCTCGCCGCTCAACGTCCTCCCGCCTGTATCTTTCAACAATCTGCGGATCCATTTCAGTGAAGAATGGCCTTATTAAAAAGTTTGCGAGAGTACGCCTTTACGTTAAAATATGGGTTTTATAAACATGGAGCAAGATAAAGTGAAATATTCCTGGGTATATTTTCATTTAAAGTACTTAATAAAAACATTTTGGCCCTGTTCTTTTCGCAAAATGCAGACAATGCGAGTTTTGTGCTTTGAAGAAAGTTTTACGCAACATTGTTTGCGTAAAAATTTGGTGAAATAAGTCTGTCGTTAACCTTAAAATTATAAAACTTTTGGGTTCGCAATATTATTAGAGTTAAACATGAAATTAAATGCCAGAAATTTTCCAACATTTTTTCAAGTGTTTCGTATCTATTAAACTTGATTTATAATACTCATCATTATAATCCAAATCACTCACGCGACGGAAGTTTTGTGGAAGAAAGGAAGTAAGTTTGCCAGCAGAAAAGGGTTGAAAGGCCTGTACAAAAACCGTACCAACATGACTTTAACTCCTGGGTCATATTACCAATTAAGCGGTATAAAGACCCAAGAATAATACTTTTCCACGTTCAAGTAAATGATCATCTGAAATTACTATTTTTAAATTAAGCTTAGCTTTTGGTATGCAAATAATAATAATATTTTTATCTTTTATCTCAGACTTCTATAATTTATTTTAATTCATAACTATCCCTCTGCTGACAAGTCCTCAGAACATATGTATAAAGTTATTGCTAAAATATGTGCTTGTCTATAAAACGAGTTAAAATATTGATTTTCAGGCGTATTCTAGTGTACATGTTAAATAATTTGGAAAAATTTCATGTATATATCAAAATGAATTTTCCGTACTACTCCACCTTAAAAATAAAGAGGTATACCAGGTGCAAAATCTATATTTACTATTTTATGAGAAGGAGTACAGATGTCTTTAATATAGTCCCTTCAAATATATTCAAGGTTTTCAAATTTGGAAAATATAAACAACTTAAAAGAATTTGATAATGTGTGGGTGCAGTTACAATGGAATTAGTGAACATGGTGATCACTTAAGGTAGTTCATACAAATTGCAAGCTCTGGACCATCCTATAAATCCATTTCATATACCTACATTTCTCATTTAAATGGCTTCGTTTATGTGAGACTTATACTATAATTTATCTTAAAATAGGATTATTAACTGATCTGGAAATAGGCTCGAACCCACGACCACCAAGTTACTAAGTCATAACCGCTACGTCAACAAACACGTACTTTCAAAAATAATTATTATGTTGTATTAAGATATCATGTGCATTTAAAAAATTATAAATTATTGAATAAAATATTGAGAATCGATTTCAAAAGGGCACATAAAAAAATCCATTGAGAAAATATTATTATTGGCAAAAATTTGTTGAGAAAATATTTTTTAAATTCCAGCTAATTGACATCAAATACTAACCGGCGCCAATGCAAATTGAAACGTTATCAAAGTACGTTCAATTTATTACAAAAGCACACATTGTTACTGAAAAGCAAGTCTCGCGAGCCCGACGGGCTTGTTGGAGTGTAATCAGCGGACACTCTAATTGGAAAGCATGTGAGGCATAACTCGCGTTGTAATGGATTCGTGATATTCGCGCATGCGCCGCGCAGCGCGCCTGCCGCGGCTTAAAAAAGGCCGGATAAAACCCAAATAACTGATACGAAACATCATACAAGCACGACATGCTGTTTGCATAAGGAGGATATTAATATTGTTATAAGAGCGGTGTCCCCCGACGCACACGTGCCGGGCTAACGGATTGCGGAGAACGGAATGAATTCATATTTTTTCGTGTTTGTATACTTAAAAAACAAAAAAATACAGTACCGTAATTGAACGCGCTAGATTTTAAAGTAAATATTTAACGATCGCACCTAACGCCGCTTAATTTAAGCAACGTATTTATTTAACATTGTAACTTTATGAAGTGGTATAAATTATTATTAATTAAGATAAATTATAGAAACGAAGTCTTTGTAGGGTGGCCACAGGGCCTTTGTATTATAAGCTGGCTAAATTTATCACTACACAGTGCAATGTTCACTAATTACGCAAGAACATCCACACGTTATACATATCAGCATTTATGCATTAGACCTATGGCCATCCTATATAACCATATAATTTTTCAATTGAATGATTGAATCAGTGACATGTCTCCGATATATAACATTTGTGTCATTGTTAGTTTTATCACTAACCTACAGTGCTGTTTTATTTCCAACGATACCTTTATTCATGAACCTTGATAAAACATTACATTTACAATTTTTTCCATGTTTAGTTTCGCTTAATGTAAATAAAATATTTTTCGTCATTAAAAATTGTTTTATAAATAAAATAATTTATAAATAAATGTTTATTTTAATCAGTTCGAAAGATTTTAAATAGTTATTTAAAATAATCATATATTCAAAGATCTATTTAATATAAGGAATTACATATAGGTTTTATGACTTTGCTAAATACCATATAGAATGGTTAAAATATAAGTGGAATATCATTTAGAATTGTTATGATATAAGTGAAATTTTTCAACAACACTGATCGATTGGTCATGATACTTGCGCACTTGAGTAAAATCCCGCAAAAGTCTGCAAATGCGCATACCTCCCCTAGCAGTTTTACTACAGAGCTGCTGCTCGTGTATACACGCGGCACCCACACCAGACGGATTGGGATATGGAAACTTTTGCTCTTAGAACGGTTTCGGGTAAGCGGTGGATGCCATTATCTGTCCTATTACGGCCGCCCTACCACCGCCGCCCGCATCGCTGCTGCCCTACTATAGCCACCTGCGCTGCCGCCATCTCAGCTCCACAGCTGTCCCGCCACTTCTACCGCAGCCGCCCTCATCGTTGCTGCTCACTCCGCTCTAAAAAATGCTTCAGCAGCTGTCGCCAAACAAAATGACAGTCTTCAATAGCAGAAATATTTCACAGCAAACAAATATATTGTGCTTCCCATACTTATGTATACAATGGAGGCTTCAGTGACCTACAAAAGACACGTTAGGAGTCTGGACATGTTCCACCAACGATTCCTTCACCGCATTCTACAGATCCACTGAAGTGACTATATACCTAACCTTACAGTTCTGCGTCGCTCTAAATGTCAGCCAATTGAAGACATGATCGTGGAAGCTAGATTGAGATGGACGGGACATGTGTTACGCATGGGCGATCACAAACTTCCGAAGCGGGTCTTATGTGGGGATATAGTGGGCAGGAAAAAGGTCAGAGGAGAGGTCAGGTGGAGCACTTGAGAACTGGGAGCAGCTGGCAAAAGATCGTATGAGCTGGAGAAGAGTTTGCTCTTGGGCTGATGGTGTTGCGGCAACCAGACGATTAAAAAATGAGCAGCGAGCCACAACCATGCGTCAAAGGGACCGACCAATGCAAACTGACCCCTATCTATTTGAAATATGCGGGAGAGAGTGCGCCTCTCGAATAGGGCTATTTTCTCATCGCAAAGCTCATGAGAGGCGCAGCAACAACTAAGTCAGAATGGCGAGAGGATCCTCGATTACGAGGCCCAGCTACAACAACAGCAACAACAACATCATTGCCGCTTATCAATACTTATATACACTAGGTGACCGCTCCACGAGGTTACCTAGTGTATATAAGTGCCGTTAGTGCCAGAAACGATTTCACCTGTGCCGTTAAGTATAGTTTAGAGACTTTTGTGCCTGACATCTGTGACCTTCTCTTCTTTAGTGTTAATTACTCCGAGTACTGCATTCACTCTTGATAATTTTTTTTTAAATAAATATTAATTATATTAATAATGTCACCATAAAATTATTTTGCTGCATTTGAAGAAAAGTAAATAAATGTTGTTCATCTGGAGAGCCATATTTTACTGAGCCCACTTGATATATTTAAATAAGTGACTGAATACGTTGTTAATCTTTATATTAGTAAGAAACTTTTGATTTTTTTAATACATTAATGATTCATACACTTCTGCCTTGTTTCCTTAAAAAAATATTTAAAAAAGTATAATATTTAATAAATAAACCAATTTAAAACATTAGTAAACAGTAATATGTACCTACATAATATGTCATATGTTATGTAGTTAATTGTACAGCAGATAATATAATTTTTTTATCAAGAATGCTGACTTGGTATTATCCAAAACCAATATTTTTCTAAGCCATTAAGGGAGCTTTATTGGAATATTTGGGAGGGATGATCTTTATTGAAATTTATTGTAATGGACGAAACTCAGCTTTGCTGTAATTCAGAAAATGTGTTGCAATTCCAACGGCTAAATACATAAATAACTTATTTTTTGTTTTATAAAATATATATCGTTTACTATGTTTTTAATAGCATTAAATTTGTTAAAAGTGAATATCGTCAATGAGGCAAAACTATATTAAACATAATAATATTTTAAAACACAGCATGTGGTTTAAGTGATTGTACTCGTGTTCTAAAAAAAGAGCATTTTATGTCCCCAGACAAGTGTACAGTACAATTTACTGCATAAAATATGTATTTTCCAAAGCATATTGTCATTTTAGTGTCTTCAAAGATATAAATACTCGTAAATAAGTTCTTATTTTTACAATCCGCCCGCAAAACTCTTATAAACTGTATATCGCTTTTTATATTCTTATGTTTTTGACGTTTTGTAGAAGCTTTTGATAAAACATATTTTAAATTAAAAGTGAAACACATCGTGTTTGTTTATAAATAATTAATTCACATCTGTATTATATTAATCTTAATGTTTCAATAATTTGATACGGAAATTAATTGGAGAACGTAGCTATTAGCTATAGGTACATGAACTTACAGGTGTGGGATCACAGAGGGCTTGTTAATAGTACACGATAAACAACTCAAAAATATTTTGAATTAAAATATTTGTACCAACATTTTTAATTAACAATAGAATATTTAATAAAAAAAAAAGTGTATCAAAATATATTTAAATCAACACATTTATTTTTAACACAATTGACACAACAGTCTATAGAAGAAAGATGGTAGAGACTTAGCATATGAAAGATGGGGAAATCCTTTTGATTTCAAAATAATTTTGAAGGCGACTAATATCGTTCCCAATATATTTCGGTACAGAAATTGTGAAAATAAAGTAATTGATACAAGTAAGAGTTAATGAAATGTGCTATTTCCATCGCAGATTTTGTAACAAATGTAGTAGATACCATCTGAATAAACATGTTCTAAGATGAAAGGTTAGAAAGATAGAAAGAAAGATAAGACATACATATGTACTTTATATTGAACACCGATCACTAGGCCATTAAGTGACGGTCTTATTATTTTATTTTGAAATCTATAATATAGTATTATGTAGAAAATCTCTTGTTAATATTTTTAAAACTTGTCAAAATACACCAGAAAAGTATAATTAAAAAAATATTTAAATAATAAAAGTAAAATTAAAAAAATAACTAAATACATATATTATATAGGTCGGCAATAGATGTCTAATAGTTATCCACACATTAATAACTATCCGGTCTGTTTACATACGTAAATTACCTGCAAGCCGCAGCTTATATGCACGTTTATCGGAGTAGGTTAATAATGGCTTTTTGAAAAATTGCATTTCATTACTACATAGAGAATACATCTGTGTCATATCTAGAGCAAAATAACCATTCAGTATTGAATCGATGCTTGATACTACCGTTACCATATTTCATGAGAGAATGTAACAGCCAGTGTGAAATATCTTACGATATTTTTCCAGCAGTCTTACAACTTTGCTTTGAAACGCGTCATAACATATGAATTAGATTGCATCATGATGAATGAAGTCTTGGATGATGAATTAAATAAGAATATCATATTGTTTGGATATTACTTCCTTTGTGTGCATTTACAAATTATTTTTATAAAAAACACTGCTTAGAAATGACAGATAATAGAAAATACTTTCAATATCTCCCACATAAAGTATCACATCTTGAAAATATCGTAAATTGAGGAGAATAATATACAAATTTCAAATAAACACAAATGCCAGTTTAAGACTAACAACTTTTAATATTTTATGACTTATACACACGTACACATATATATATATATACTTATATATATGTATAAGGCATAAAAAATTAAAAGTAATTTTTGTCCGTAGTCTTAAACTGGCATTTGTGTTTATTTGAAATAACCGAAAATATCCAAACAATATGATATTCTTATTTAAGGGGGTTCTCTCAGTCGATGGTTTAAAAAAAACGATTTTTTTTCTTCATAAATTGCTTCCATAATATGTCTATAATATGGTGGTAAAATAATTTGTTTAAATTCGAAGTCGATTTAAAGATAGAGCACTTAGAATAAGCAGCTGTTTGGAGCGCTGAGTTGAGCGGTCAGAGGCCAGGCCTATTGTTCACTGTCGGTTTTATACCTGAGACCCTTCTATACAAATACACGTTCAAACATGTTCAGACAAGTTTAAATACATGCAAAAGGGAATTTCTATAGTTACTAAATATTTTATCGAACTTTTTTTAGTCTTGGTTTAGCTTCGAAGAGCGCAACAGCCACGATAAATCTCTTCAAAATTAGTGATTAGTTACTAAAGTTATTTATTTTCACAATGAGTGGTCGGAAAAGAAGTAGAACGACAAATGTTCATCCCTGTCGTACAAAAAACTAAAGTTTACTGGAAACCATTTTAACACCCAACATGACACGAAATTTACATCTGCTTCTGCTAAAAAATTGAAAAATAGTATGAACATGGAGGTTCCTGTCGCTCCAAGTTTCGTTTATTGTATTTTGGAATTTAAGTCAGTGTTTATTGCTATTTTGGATGCTTTAATTTTTAAAAATTGTAAAAGTAATGTAAACTTTTCCCAATCAGGTTTTTGAGGCTTAGGTTTTAAAATTATTCTGTCGTGTAACTGTGAAAACCGGACAGTAATAAACTCAGGCCCATTGATTCAGAGTGCGTGTGAAATCAATCGCCGGTTTGTATTTGTGATGCGATTATTAGGAGTTGATCATGAAGGAATAAATCTTTTTTTGCAGTCTCATATACGGTATCGGAAACACAACGCATTATGCGCTATTAACAAACATTCAGTTAGAATTGATACAAAAAATTGAACAGTCGGCTTTAAAAGACTTCCAGGAGGAAGAGGAAAGAGTACTGTATGGACCATGCATCGCCGATTGAGGGTAAGTTGAAATTTTCAAAGTTTTAACCGTATTAAAAACTTAAAAGCGTTTTTCAAATTGGTCTCCATCATCATCTCAAGAACGGTTTGACCGAATTATTTCAAATCTATAGGGTTGACTCAGCATACATAGATGCATAAAATGACCTATTATCATCGTAAAATTCCTAATATTTTTATTTTTTCATAACAAAAACATAACTAAAAAACCATGAAAATCGTTTTTTTTTCCAGAAGGCTACCAAAAATCCAATTTTTGGTATTTTCAATTGATAATAAGCCATTTTGTGTGTTTATCCTTACAAATTAAAACACTTTTATTTTTTTTGATTTCAGATAACTCAATCGGCCGGAATCGTGGAGACAGTGGGCGTCCATTTTTTCGAGGCGGGGGTGTTTGGAGTAATATAACTCATATTTCACTCGATATTTTTTGTTGAAAATTTATACACATACTCTTAAAATAATAAATAAATTTTTACTGGTCGTATACTGTAATTACAGTTTAGCAAGAGGTAATTAAAAAAAAAA
>JADDOH010005385.1:0-10419 GCA_016648135.1 Agrypnia vestita
GCGCGCTGAAGGAAGGGGCGGGGAGGGGACTACCGGCGCACGGCAGGACTGTCAAAATATCTGCCTGAACAGTTTACATCTGGATATGACCAGTTTGCATAATTAAACTTTCTCAGAGGTGGCAAAGTTGGTTTCTATCGTTAGAAAATTTTATGTGAATAATAAAAATGAAGGATTTTACCTATATAAATACTATTCGTATATTGAAAAAAAATCAGCGGCATCAAAAAATTAATAATAATTCACTAAAAATTGTGTAAGTCGCACAATTATTTGACTTTACTTTTATAATGTAATAGGCAAATAATGAACGCACAGATAAAATAACGTATTTTTTTGGGGATGGCTAACCAATGACCTCATAAAAGAGAACGTAGGTATCTGTTAAAACTGGACCGAGCATGATGTCTTCACATTTATTAATAGGAGACTAAATGTATGATGAAAAGCAAATATCTTGGAATTACAGTTAGTGCAGGGAACGATGTGCTGAATGAAGTCAAGTCCAGGATGCACTGATGCAGGATTATTTGAATTTGAGAATGCAGTTTTGTTTCTTTTTAAAAATAAAGGAATGTTTCCTTAAAGTAAAATAATCTATCTTAAGGATTTAAAGTGGTTTCCCTTCAGGGCCCATTGCTTTTTTCCACCCTGTATATAAGTACATTAAATTTTTATTCAAAAGTAAGTACCACTTTTTTTTCTTCCTTCAAAGTCGTTTTACAATCGTCGTTGTGTTTAATGAAAAGTTTCATTTGTTTCTTTGATTGCTTCCCCATCGATAATTATTGTTAGTGCATCTGTTTATGCTTATTACCGACGTTCATCACTTTTGTTTTATTGATACTTAATTTCAATTTATTTATTTTCATCCAAATTGATATTTGATTAAGGTCAAAGTTTAATTTCTTTATAGTTTCTAAATAATTGTCTCCTGATATGTATAGTAGTGCATAATCTGCGAATAATCGAATTTTATAATATTAAAGTATTTTAACTACGTCATTAATGTAAATTATGAACAATATTGGTCCTAGAACTGAGCCTTGTGGAACACCTTATGATTTAAGGATTGGGTCAGATACTATATCACCAACTTTCGTTGTTTGATATATATTATTTAAATAGTTTTTAAACCATTTCAAAGCATTTTCTTTTATTCTAATTCAAGACAGTTTTTGCAATATAATTTCTCGATCTATAGTTTCAAACGCTCTTTTGAAATCCAGGAATACAGCAATGACAAATCTTTTTTTATCCGTATCCTCTTTCCAATCTTCCAGTACTAAATGTAGTCATTTCACAGGATTATTTACTTCTAAATCCACATTCTTCCTCACATAGTATATTTTCACTTTCTATGTAGTAAACAAGGTGTTATTTTACTACCTTTTAGTATATTCTAGTATCTGTAATTTAAGAAGAAAAAAAAAACTTATTCTTTAGAGAAAAAAACACGCACGGCCTTATTGCATGTTGTAACTTTAAAAATTAAAATTAATAGAAGGATATGCCTATCAACACATGCTGATATATTTAAAAAATATATATATTGAATTCTAAAATGAATAAATATCTATGCAACTATCTACACGCGTATCACGTATCGACGACTTGCTACTCTTTTTAGTTAAGAAAATGCGTAATACAATATTCAAATCTCTTAGAATAATTTATTGAAACGTAAGGAAAAAATAATTGTGTTATTCTATAGAAATTCTCAGAAAATAACAAGCGATAATAACAAGGCGCTTTACATACCCGTACTAGCAAAACAATATTAAATATTCATGCGATAAGTGTCAAATGGAAACTCAGCTTTACAATCAATGGCCAGGTAAGGAGAACGGAGAATATAGAAGTGTTTTTTATTCTGATTCCATCATCGTACCGAGAACTTTATGGTGCCACAATTTCATAGGATGTACAGTCGATGAAATTGTTTCTCATTGCTATAAAAATATATTGGTGTTTGAAATTAAAAATATCAATATTATTACGATTTTTGACTCGCAGAGATTTGTTGATCTATTTGAGTTGAGATTTGTTGTCTAATGTTTTATTACAATAATTACGAAGTAATTAAGATTCAATAAATTATTCTGGTAAAATACTCTTTACTGCATGGGTACACAATTTCACTGAACAAAATCATTGCTATCATCGCTTAGACGCGATAGATTTTAGTATTGATAAGAAGTAATTGTTATTCTGCGTACAGGCGAAAATTAGTTTACAAAAAGTGGTGAAACAAATGCCACTGCACTAAGCACTGTTAAACAAAATTGAAAATTTATACATAGGTAAAGCCGGTCTCTCGCGAGCGACAAGGATACGTAGAGTACGGTCAATGTACGAAATTCTCTCTGTTCCTAAGTAGAAAAGTAGCATGTTTATGTTTAAATCAAAATAAGTATTACTATACTCTATACGAGTTGAAAAACTTCAACTTTACGGAAATAAATAATTCTCTTTTTATTATGACATGAGTACATTCGTACTCACACTGTATCGGTGTGAATACTGGACGAGTACTTTGTTTTTGAAAAAAAAAAAAAGGTTTTTATATGGTGAACCACTAATGAATCTATTAAGTTTATAGGTTTTGTAAATTTTGAGTATTTTTAATATTTATTTAAAGATTAATTAGACAATTGAAGGTATATCATAATTTTATATATTTATTTAATATGATTAATTGCATGATAAGTGTATAATAAAGACATATAAGTAAAATCGTGAAGTAAACATCTTTACATTTAAGAAAGACAATCGAATTAGTATGTGTAAGCCGTACGTACGACGCACATTGTTTCATTGTGTTGGTGTTTACGGGTATAAACACCAACACAACGAAACAATGTGCGTCGTATGCACAGCTTATACATACTAATTCGATTGTCTTTCTTAAATGAAACGATGTTTACTTCACGATTTTACTTATATGTCTTTATTATACACTTATCATGCAATTAATCATATTAAATAAATATATAAAATTATGATATACCTTCAATTGTCTAATTAATCTTTAAATAAATATTAAAAATACTCAAAATTTACAAAACCTATAAACTTAATAGATTCATTAGTGGTTCACCATATAAAAACCTTTTTTTTTTTTTCAAAAACAAAGTACTCGTCCAGTATTCACACCGATACAGTGTGAGTACGAATGTACTCATGTCATAATAAAAAGAGAATTATTTATTTCCGTAAAGTTGAAGTTTTTCAACTCGTATAGAGTATAGTAATACTTATTTTGATTTAAACATAAACATGCTACTTTTCTACTTAGGAACAGAGAGAATTTCGTACATTGACCGTACTCTACGTATCCTTGTCGCTCGCGAGAGACCGGCTTTACCTATGTATAAATTTTCAATTTTGTTTAACAGTGCTTAGTGCAGTGGCATTTGTTTCACCACTTTTTGTAAACTAATTTTCGCCTGTACGCAGAATAACAATTACTTCTTATCAATACTAAAATCTATCGCGTCTAAGCGATGATAGCAATGATTTTGTTCAGTGAAATTGTGTACCCATGCAGTAAAGAGTATTTTACCAGAATAATTTATTGAATCTTAATTACTTCGTAATTATTGTAATAAAACATTAGACAACAAATCTCAACTCAAATAGATCAACAAATCTCTGCGAGTCAAAAATCGTAATAATATTGATATTTTTAATTTCAAACACCAATATATTTTTATAGCAATGAGAAACAATTTCATCGACTGTACATCCTATGAAATTGTGGCACCATAAAGTTCTCGGTACGATGATGGAATCAGAATAAAAAACACTTCTATATTCTCCGTTCTCCTTACCTGGCCATTGATTGTAAAGCTGAGTTTCCATTTGACACTTATCGCATGAATATTTAATATTGTTTTGCTAGTACGGGTATGTAAAGCGCCTTGTTATTATCGCTTGTTATTTTCTGAGAATTTCTATAGAATAACACAATTATTTTTTCCTTACGTTTCAATAAATTATTCTAAGAGATTTGAATATTGTATTACGCATTTTCTTAACTAAAAAGAGTAGCAAGTCGTCGATACGTGATACGCGTGTAGATAGTTGCATAGATATTTATTCATTTTAGAATTCAATATATATATTTTTTAAATATATCAGCATGTGTTGATAGGCATATCCTTCTATTAATTTTAATTTTTAAAGTTACAACATGCAATAAGGCCGTGCGTGTTTTTTTCTCTAAAGAATAAGTTTTTTTTTTCTTCTTAAATTACAGATACTAGAATATACTAAAAGGTAGTAAAATAACACCTTGTTTACTACATAGAAAGTGAAAATATACTATGTGAGGAAGAATGTGGATTTAGAAGTAAATAATCCTGTGAAATGACTACATTTAGTACTGGAAGATTGGAAAGAGGATACGGATAAAAAAAGATTTGTCATTGCTGTATTCCTGGATTTCAAAAGAGCGTTTGAAACTATAGATCGAGAAATTATATTGCAAAAACTGTCTTGAATTAGAATAAAAGAAAATGCTTTGAAATGGTTTAAAAACTATTTAAATAATATATATCAAACAACGAAAGTTGGTGATATAGTATCTGACCCAATCCTTAAATCATAAGGTGTTCCACAAGGCTCAGTTCTAGGACCAATATTGTTCATAATTTACATTAATGACGTAGTTAAAATACTTTAATATTATAAAATTCGATTATTCGCAGATTATGCACTACTATACATATCAGGAGACAATTATTTAGAAACTATAAAGAAATTAAACTTTGACCTTAATCAAATATCAATTTGGATGAAAATAAATAAATTGAAATTAAGTATCAATAAAACAAAAGTGATGAACGTCGGTAATAAGCATAAACAGATGCACTAACAATAATTATCGATGGGGAAGCAATCAAAGAAACAAATGAAACTTTTCATTAAACACAACGACGATTGTAAAACGACTTTGAAGGAAGAAAAAAAAGTGGTACTTACTTTTGAATAAAAATTTAATGTACTTATATACAGGGTGGAAAAAAGCAATGGGCCCTGAAGGGAAACCACTTTAAATCCTTAAGATAGATTATTTTACTTTAAGGAAACATTCCTTTATTTTTAAAAAGAAACAAAACTGCATTCTCAAATTCAAATAATCCTGCATCAGTGCATCCTGGACTTGACTTCATTCAGCACATCGTTCCCTGCACTAACTGTAATTCCAAGATATTTGCTTTTCATCATACATTTAGTCTCCTATTAATAAATGTGAAGACATCATGCTCGGTCCAGTTTTAACAGATACCTACGTTCTCTTTTATGAGGTCATTGCTTAGCCATCCCCAAAAAAATACGTTATTTTATCTGTGCGTTCATTATTTGCCTATTACATTATAAAAGTAAAGTCAAATAATTGTGCGACTTACACAATTTTTAATGAATTATTATTAATTTTTTGATGCCGCTGATTTTTTTTCAATATACGAATAGTATTTATATAGGTAAAATCCTTCATTTTTATTATTCACATAAAATTTTCTAACGATAGAAACCAACTTTGCCACCTCTGAGAAAGTCTAATTATGCAAACTGGTCATATCCAGATGTAAACTGTTCAGGCAGATATTTTGACAGTCCTGCCGTGCGCCGGTAGTCCCCTCCCTCCCCTTCCTTCAGCGCGCGACCCCGACTCCTTGCTCCTTCCTTCTTCCAGTACTGCACCGGTGGTGACTGCCGACTGGCGACCGTTAGAATCAGAGAACCGTGGCGTGGCTCGCCAGTGACGGCGATGATGTCTTGTGCGAGGGACATGAAACAAACAAATTATCCTACATTAATAAAATTCAAAATCTGACGCTTTTCGATTGTTGAAACTTTTAATAGTGCCAGGTCTTTCACGAACACCCTCTGTTCCTTTTACCTTAAAAATTGTCTATTATCAATTATTATAGTAATGCAACAAATATACATTTTATTTTTTGAATATTGCAAAAAATCTAAAATTAAAAAGAGAGCATCTGAGAAATTGAGAAAAATTAAATAGAAAATCCGTAGATCGGAGCTGCACTAGAATCTCAAATATATCAATATATAAAAAAAATATAATATTCGAACAACAATGGAATAATATCAATAGTTATAGAAATAAGTGAAGTTTGTATTTTTTCCTATATTTCTGGTTCATCTCCTGTAAAACGTTTGACATTCACTGAAGTAAAGAATACGTTCGCCTTAAAATAATTCAAATAAATTTTCTAAAACCACGCAAATGTTCAAATTTACTTATTTATTTATGTATTTTGCCGCTATTTCTATGTACAGAAATTGAGGGTTTGTTTGAGTATCTCACTTAGGAATATACACATATTAAAAATAAATTTAAAATATTTTTTAAGAGTTTAATCATTAATAATCTTGAATAATATCACATTCCAAAACTCTACCCATTATCAAAAACACCCTCACCGATACGTAAACTTTTTTAACCATTTTATTTTATTAGTTTAATGCAAATGAATTTTTAATATATGACACAAGTCACTTTAATTATAGTTAAACGTTTTACAGAGAATAAGTCAAAATGAATCAAAATCAAAAAAAAAAAATGCAATCTTTGAACTTGCTTATATTAAGACATTGTTGCTTGAATATTTTCGACTCATAGTTTTTGCATGAGTCTAACTACGGAGTATTGGGGACAAGTTCTGTTAAATATATTTAAAAAGTAAAATAAAAGTTAAGAGAATCTTCCAAGTACCACTCAAGTTCAAAATATCACTCCATTTAGAATAGCAAACGGTTATACGATTATTTTTATATATTTATATTTATGTATACCGTTACCTGTACTAGATAATAAAATACGAATTAAAAAAATAATGCAAATACGAAGGAGTTCAATTTTTTTTTGATTAGGTTAGATTTGATTTATTTAATATTACATGCAGTTTATAACATTTTTTCTAGTCTATTTAAATTGTAAATAAATATGTACATTTTATCGCTCTAACTTTCCAAAAAGAGACTAAGGGCCGGATATTTCAAATTGGATTAAAGTAAAAGTTCGTTTAAAGCATAGAAATTTAGGTTCTCCACCAAACAAAGGATCCGTTTCCCTAAAAATCTATACTCCAAACTAAGTTTTATTTTAATCCAACTTGAAACAACCGGGCCTAACTCTTATGATTGGAGATGTTAGAAATAATGCACTAAATTAATTATAATAATTATAAAATACTGAAATTAACTGTGAAATAGCACGTCACTGCATTCCTAAACAATACCGGCAGCTTACTTCGCCCATATACGCACACAATAAGACTCGGCCTAAGGAAATATAAAATTATTTCAAAAATGAATAAGTTCCAATTCAAATAATTTCACCTTCGAAACTATTCTTACGATCCGAGCACCGGACGCTCACAAATTTGACCCTTATCACCCCTCGCGCAACACGCATTACCCCGAACCAATTTGAATCATTTGTTCCATTAAGGTTTTTTATCAGACGTCTAACGGAATTCTAAAAGGTTCTCTACGCTTCCTGAATGGAAGGTCGATTTTGGCTTGAATGCCGAGTGTAAGGGTCTGTTCGTTCAAGGGATATTATTCTTCTTTTGAATAAGAAGGTGGGGATTGCGATTACGAAAAGAAGTCTGCTCAGACGTGTAACGTCTTTCCCTTTCAAAGTTTGTGCCATACAGTTGGTTGGCGGCAAAACGAAACGTTCGAAATTCTAATTTTGACGTTTGCGGAAGTATATGACGTGGCGGGAAATTGCTACAGTGCTGTGCAAGTTGTTATCATCGTTGTTATCTTAACGATTGGTGAATTTGTTAAGATGTTTATCATTATGTTATAATATAATTTAAACGTGTAATAAAAAAATAAAGTAGTTCATATGAAGTGCTAATTTATTGAGTTATTCTTCTGTGCTGTGAATTAATATTTTGTATAGAAAAAAGTTTTATATTAAATATGTATATCTAATCTGTGTGCAATCCTTGTGATATTTTTCCCCTCCAATTTATTAATAATCTAATTGTTATTTGAATAAATAAAAAAAGAGTGTTAACTTCCTACGCTTGGGGTAAGTGAATCGAAGTAGTAGTGTATAATTAAATTTAGGATAAGATGTATTGTTTATAAAAATATTTAGAATCTAATTAAATATCACATAGTTATAAAAATAGATAGTAATCCGTAACCGGTACGTTTCCAGTATAACAAAAATATAACCAATATGTCAACATTTTCACACTAATTACAATACATATTTCAATATTCAGACATGCGTACTTTAAAATCGCTCAAGACTGCCATTAGGTTTACCACGTAACCCTTGATTAACATGTAATTTGAATATATTCACCAAAATTATATTCGTCCGACTTTCACTGTTACTTGTTACTACTGCAACTGAGTATGGCGGCGTGCAGTCAGTGCTCTGAAATAGACTTTATTTAAATTAAATTAAAATTTGTCTCGTAACATTTCTATGATAATCATTATTACTTTATTAAGACTTAAATAATATATCTTAAAATATCTTAAAAGTCACTCTTACACAACATCCATAGTCCTGACAATAAGTTGAAGTCATAGAACACATAATATCAATTTTTTATTTATCACAATGCATTGATACTTAAATTAAATATGTACAATATGCATGTTGCTATAGCGGTCCGAAGACACTTGAAATTGGGATATGAAAGTGGGCTGAGTTTGAAATATCTAATGTATTGTTTTTTTATGTATTTTTTACCCATAATAAAATAAACCTCATTATAAAATAAAGGACTAACTTGCTGGTGTCATGGAATGGGGCTCGAACCACCGTCCACATTGTATGCGAGAGTTATAACCACTACACCAACAAGCTATTCAAAAATTCTTATATCATGCTACACAATCAGTCAGAAAAATATATACATATTTCTAAATATATATATTCCAATTATATAATTATATACGAGTAAAACCGTAGGTATAGTAGGTATTTAATTTGTATAAATTTATTATTGCACCTCTTAAATAAATAACAAAATAAATAAACACACATGTACAAAACGGCAAACTTCTTGAAAAATTTTGGCGTAGTGGGGGAATGCGCAGAAGACAAAATTTGGGTTTCGTTGGTGGAATGGTACATGCGCAATCTTCTCCCCACTACGCCGAAAAATTTCAAGATGTTTGACTGTACTAGGTAGTATATTGTAAACGGAAATAATCATTTGCATATGTTATCTTCATCATACATCATCTCATGGCACCACTGTTATCCAATAAGGATCGAGCATTTGACTCAACAACTGTCAAAATTCAAATTCTCCCCCCACAAACTAAATCTGTGCGTGCACGATTTCCGGGAAGTTCAAATGAACTTCAAACGTTCGAAATTGAACGCTTACAAATGGAGGGAGGTGTTGCAATCTTTTTTTGATGAATCAAAACACTTTTTGTTGTGAAGTTGAAATTCTTGGTTTTAGTTCTTTGATCTATACCTATAAAACTCAATGTCTGTTTGTCAGTCTGTCTTGTCTGTCTGTCTGTCTGTTCTCTGTACAAATCCACACCGTTTGTCTGATTCGATTCAAATTTTGCATACTTATGCTTTGGGACCCGGCGGGTAACATAGGCAACATTTACCCCCTATTCTTATACCCCTTCCCCCACCTGCCATATTTTCGATGCAAATCTGAACCGTTTGGCCGATCCAACTCAAAATTTGGAAACTTATTCTTTAGGACTCGGCGAGTAACATAAGAGATATTTCCCCTCTATTCTCATACCCCTTCCTCTCCCCCTGACACATTTTAAATGCAAATCTGTACTGTTTGACCGATCGGACTCAAAATTTGGAAACTTATTAATAAATTATTATAAACCTTCCCCTCCCCTTGACATAGTAACATAGGCGATATTTCTCACCTATTATTTCACCCCTTCCCCTCCCCCTGACATATTTTCGATGCAAATCTATACCGTTTGACCGATCGGACTCAAATTTTGTAAACTTATTCTTTAAGACTCTGCAGGTAACATAGGCAACATTTCCTCCCTATTCTCATATCCTCCCCCCCTCCGCCTGACATATTTTCGATGCAAATCTGTACCGTTTGACCGATCGGACTCAAAATTTGTAAACTTATTCTTAAGGACTCGGCGGGTAATATATGCCACATTTCCCCCCTATCCTTTTAACCCTTCCCTTTCCCTGATATATTTTCTAGGTAAATCTGAACCTTTCGACCGATTGGAACTCAAAATTTGGAAACTT
This sequence comes from Agrypnia vestita, assembly GCA_016648135.1. Classification (NCBI taxonomy): domain Eukaryota; kingdom Metazoa; phylum Arthropoda; class Insecta; order Trichoptera; family Phryganeidae; genus Agrypnia; species Agrypnia vestita. The sequence continues at coordinate 10,271 of JADDOH010005385.1, forward strand.
ATTAATTAGCGGGTAACATATTCGACATTTCTTCCCTATTCATTCAACCCTTCCCCTCCGCTGATATATTTTCGATGCATACCTGTACCGTATGACCGATCGACTCAATATTTGGAAATTTTTTCTTATGGACTCGGCGGGTAATACAT
>JADDOH010005386.1:0-12757 GCA_016648135.1 Agrypnia vestita
TTGGAAATCTAACATAGTGCCGAATGTTCTTAGGTTTTCACGGCCACTCATAATCTTCAAGTTTGTGTTTTCTGGGGTATTGTGTCGTGTTGTTACGACCTTTCGGGCCGAAGTTTCGGATCCCATTGCAGGGTCCATCATCAGAGCTGATGTGTTGTTGTGATTGTTGGTGTTGTGGTTAAGTATCGGCCTTCAATACCGTGTCGAAAGCAGGGTGAGAACTTTTCAGTGTTGTGTTAAGTCAATACAATGCGAGCCAATGCTCGCAATACCGTGTCGAAAGCCTGATGTTTATGTGTTACGTAGCAATACCGCGTCGGAGTCATGTTTCATCTGTTGTCTGATCACTATCTCTGCGGAGTCTGCGACGAGATTGACTTTGAATCGCCGGATACGAAGTTGTTTTTAATTTGAGACCATCATCTCTATTATTAACCACAACACCGACACTCACATTAACACATTAGCCCTGATGATGGACCCTACAATGGGATCCGAAACTTCGGCGCGAAAGGTCGTAACAACACGGCATAATACCCCAGAAAACACAAACTTGAAGATAACATAGTTCCATTTCTCATTTCAGAGCGTTGCACCATGCCGACTTCTTACACGGTCGACTTCACATGCTCTTCACCAGCGGGTCAAACTTCCTGTTCATCCACACTACCCACTGGTTCCACCATACACTCCACATGCAAAGACGGCCACGTCTCCCAGGATGACCTTGAAGTTCTGACCTGCCGCAGCGGAAGTTGGGATAACACCACTCCCAAGTGCAAACCAGGTCAGACAACTAAAGCATCAGGATTTAATAGACAAGGACACTGGCATATTTTGGCAGCTTTCGTAGATGACACTGGCTACGTGGAGTTTCAGGGTCAATTCCTGGTCACATATATCTTTAGGAACTTTTGGGGTTCGTGCAATGAATGAGTGTTTGTTGGTCGATGTTTATTTTTCACGGGAGTGAAGCTCCAGGAGCAAATGAAGATGAAGAAGTACAAGTAAATAATGTAAGTCAGTAAACTGAGGAACAAGGAAACTGCACAGCGCAGGTCCGTCAGATTTTATGTCAGAAATTGGACTGGCATGGCATCGTCGTCTCTCTATCACGATTTCCTTTGTTTCCCATTTGTTTATGGGCACCGCAATTTGTTTATGTTACATTAAACAAATCTGCGATGGCTGTGTCGGCTAACAAATGCACGGCGCAGAGTCGGACAGATACCGCTACAGTACTCCCCCCCCAGTAGCTTTAGAGTGGGAGCTAGGATTTTTAAGCCATCAAGAGAGAGAGAGAGGGGTTTCAAGCTTGGATGTATTTTGTTACAGGAATCGTACCATTTTCAGAAGAAATGGAACAAATTAAATTGAATATTTAGAGAGATATACAGAAAAAACTTATTTGTCGAAAAATATTTGTCCTAGCATACTTAAAATGTCCACCGAGGTACAAACCTGAAACTTTTTCTTTCTGAGCAACAATTTCATCAGAGTAACTGTCATCAATCAATTTTATATTCCTATGAATCCCAAAACTACGCTATTGCCTGCCCAACATAACTTGGCGTGCGGCAGGATTGGAACTAAAACCCGCCCCGCCCGCACCCGGCGGCAACCCCTAGCCTTGTAATTCAGTACAATTTTGTATTTGCTCGCGAGCTGTGACATCTTGATTACCAATATACACTGAATTATTATGTCCAAAACAACCAAAACAGTCCGGGGTGGTGCAAGAACAATTGCCAATGAAGTATTAAAGTTTTGCGAAACTGAAAAAGCAAATAATGGACCGATATTACCGTCTGATAGTTTGAAAGATGGAGCGGTCGCGGCGGAGCGCGCTGTTACCCGACCAAATTTATATTGACACTGGTCACCGGACATTCAGTACATTATGTATTGTGTAATAAATTTACAACCTAGCAACTTCTGTTTGGCGACAGGGGCGACCTCCCTCGCACGCCAAGTTATCGTGGTGGCACTCTAGGCTGTGTTATTCCTTTGCGGGTAACAATGATTCTAATTTCAATATTTTTTTCATCTAATATTTTTATAACTATTTTTGATTATATTTTAGACTGCGGCTTGGAAAAGGCTTTCGGTCAAAAATTCATTTTGAACGGCACCACTGTCAAGAAGGATACGTTCCCTTGGCACGTGGCCATCTTCCAGGACACCGGCAGACCTGTCCCGTACCAGATCTGCGGTGGATCTCTTGTGCGGGCAAACGTTGTTATCGGTGGTAAGTGTGGCGATAAATTCAGTCTAGAGAATAATCCTGTCATTCTTCGTAATCTAATGAACTGTGATGTGATTTCCAGCCGCGCATTGCTTCTATGATCCGACCAATAATGCACAAATTGACGCTCGCTTTTATAAAGTGGCTTGTGGGAAGTTCTTCAGGTCGTGGGACAATGCAGAAGATAATAGACTTCCATATGTACAAAGATCTGAGGTTTGTTGATTTTTCCTTCATTTATTATATTTATACTTGACATAGAATTTACATTTGGCTAATAAGAAGCATCAGTTAGCAGACAGCACTTAAATGTGTTCTCTTCCCGCCATATCTTATCATCCGGTATATTTAAATCTCTGTTCCTACCTGCATCCTTTCATCTCTTCTTCTCCCACATATGTGGTGTATTAACTAATTTCCTTCAGAATATTTTTTGAGTTTGTTCAAATCTTTCAGAACAGTGCTGGATTTATGTCACAGAGACATTATTAATCAATTAATGTATATTATAGGTATCTCACAGAGAGATATCTATAATATACATTAATTGATTAATAATGTCTCTGTGACATAAATCCAGCACTGTTCTGAAAGATTTGAACAAACAAACTCAAAAAATATTCTGAAGGAAATTAGTTAATACACCACATATGTGGGAGAAGAAGAGATGAAAGGATGCAGGTAGGAACAGAGATTTAAATATACCGGATGGTAAGATATGGCGGGAAGAGAACACATTTAAGTGCTGTCTGCTAACTGATGCTTCTTATTAGCCAAATGTAAATTCTATGTCAAGTATAAATATAATAAATGAAGGAAAAATCAACAAACCTCAGATCTTTGTACATATGGAAGTCTATTATCTTCTGCATTGTCCCACGACCTGAAGAACTTCCCACAAGCCACTTTATAAAAGCGAGCGTCAATTTGTTCATTATTGGTCGGATCATAGAAGCAATGCGCGGCTGGAAATCACATCACAGTTCATTAGATTACGAAGAATGACAGGATTATTCTCTAGACTGAATTTATCGCCACACTTACCACCGATAACAACGTTTGCCCGCACAAGAGATCCACCGCAGATCTGGTACGGGACAGGTCTGCCGGTGTCCTGGAAGATGGCCACATGCCAAGGGAACGTATCCTTCTTGACAGTGGTGCCGTGCAAAATGAATTTTTGACCGAAAGCCTTTTCCAAGCCGCAGTCTAAAATATAATCAAAAATAGTTATAAAAATATTAGATGAAAAAAATATTGAAATTAGAATCATTGTTACCCGCAAAGGAATAACACAGCCTAGAGTGCCACCACGATAACTTGGCGTGCGAGGGAGGTCGCCCCTGTCGCCAAACAGAAGTTGCTAGGTTGTAAATTTATTACACAATACATAATGTACTGAATGTCCGGTGACCAGTGTCAATATAAATTTGGTCGGGTAACAGCGCGCTCCGCCGCGACCGCTCCATCTTTCAAACTATCAGACGGTAATATCGGTCCATTATTTGCTTTTTCAGTTTCGCAAAACTTTAATACTTCATTGGCAATTGTTCTTGCACCACCCCGGACTGTTTTGGTTGTTTTGGACATAATAATTCAGTGTATATTGGTAATCAAGATGTCACAGCTCGCGAGCAAATACAAAATTGTACTGAATTACAAGGCTAGGGGTTGCCGCCGGGTGCGGGCGGGGCGGGTTTTAGTTCCAATCCTGCCGCACGCCAAGTTATGTTGGGCAGGCAATAGCGTAGTTTTGGGATTCATAGGAATATAAAATTGATTGATAACAGTTACTCTGATGAAATTGTTGCTCAGAAAGAAAAAGTTTCAGGTTTGTACCTCGGTGGACATTTTAAGTATGCTAGGACAAATATTTTTCGACAAATAAGTTTTTTCTGTATATCTCTCTAAATATTCAATTTAATTTGTTCCATTTCTTCTGAAAATGGTACGATTCCTGTAACAAAATACATCCAAGCTTGAAACCCCTCTCTCTCTCTTGATGGCTTAAAAATCCTAGCTCCCACTCTAAAGCTACTGGGGGGGGAGTACTGTAGCGGTATCTGTCCGACTCTGCGCCGTGCATTTGTTAGCCGACACAGCCATCGCAGATTTGTTTAATGTAACATAAACAAATTGCGGTGCCCATAAACAAATGGGAAACAAAGGAAATCGTGATAGAGAGACGACGATGCCATGCCAGTCCAATTTCTGACATAAAATCTGACGGACCTGCGCTGTGCAGTTTCCTTGTTCCTCAGTTTACTGACTTACATTATTTACTTGTACTTCTTCATCTTCATTTGCTCCTGGAGCTTCACTCCCGTGAAAAATAAACATCGACCAACAAACACTCATTCATTGCACGAACCCCAAAAGTTCCTAAAGATATATGTGACCAGGAATTGACCCTGAAACTCCACGTAGCCAGTGTCATCTACGAAAGCTGCCAAAATATGCCAGTGTCCTTGTCTATTAAATCCTGATGCTTTAGTTGTCTGACCTGGTTTGCACTTGGGAGTGGTGTTATCCCAACTTCCGCTGCGGCAGGTCAGAACTTCAAGGTCATCCTGGGAGACGTGGCCGTCTTTGCATGTGGAGTGTATGGTGGAACCAGTGGGTAGTGTGGATGAACAGGAAGTTTGACCCGCTGGTGAAGAGCATGTGAAGTCGACCGTGTAAGAAGTCGGCATGGTGCAACGCTCTGAAATGAGAAATGGAACTATGTTATCTTCAAGTTTGTGTTTTCTGGGGTATTATGCCGTGTTGTTACGACCTTTCGCGCCGAAGTTTCGGATCCCATTGTAGGGTCCATCATCAGGGCTGATGTGTTAATGTGAGTGTCGGTGTTGTGGTTAATAATAGAGATGATGGTCTCAAATTAAAAACAACTTCGTATCCGGCGATTCAAAGTCAATCTCGTCGCAGACTCCGCAGAGATAGTGATCAGACAACAGATGAAACATGACTCCGACGCGGTATTGCCACGTAACACATAAACATCAGACTTTCGACACGGTATTGCGAGCATTGGCTCGCATTGTATTGACTTAACACAACACTGAAAAGTTCTCACCCTGCTTTCGACACGGTATTGAAGGCCGATACTTAACCACAACACCAACAATCACAACAACACATCAGCTCTGATGATGGACCCTGCAATGGGATCCGAAACTTCGGCCCGAAAGGTCGTAACAACACGACACAATACCCCAGAAAACACAAACTTGAAGATTATGAGTGGCCGTGAAAACCTAAGAACATTCGGCACTATGTTAGATTTCCAAAAGTAACGGCCGATTTTAACCATAATTAATTAATAAAATGTGAGTAACTAATTAACTAAGAGTTATCCATAAAATGGAGGCCTTTGAGATATACACGCTGACTATTGTTGTTGAAGTCCTCCGGCATATGTAAAAATGCCAAGAAGTGGTGTGGTCCTTGCATGCTTCTTTTTGTTTATTTTGCAATAGTTTTAGTTATTTTTAATTTTAGTTGTTTTACCGTAATTTTTTTAATGAAACCATCGAATGAGTACTCACGATTACACTTCGGATCACTGGACCAGGTGTTGTCGTCCTGGCACACGGATAAAGTATCCGTCAAATCAAAACCTTTCTTGCAGGAATAATTGAGTATGGTGAACTGTTCCACTGTATCTCCCGGGATTAATTTCGCGCCTTTGTAGTTGGAGATTATGTATTTTCCATCGCACGGTAAATTCGGCAATTGACAGCCTTCAACTGGACTCCTTTAAGTTAAGAAAAAAAATTACTAAACCTTGATTTGAATTCTGTTCACACGATAAATTATTTAAATGGGTTTCATTGACGAATCTAGGGTCAATATACAGGGTTATTTAGAAAAAATTAATAACCTCACAGGACTATATTTCTGCCTCGATTATGAGTCGAAAATGTTTAAGCAACCATGACCTAATTTCAATAGTAATGGAGATATTTCTATAGGTGTAGAGTGCCACCACGATAACTAGGCGTGCGAGGGAGGTCGCCCCTGTCGCGAAACAGAAGTTGCCAGGTTGTAAATTTGTTACACAATACATAATGTACTGAATGTCCGGTGACCAGTGTTAATATATATTTGGTCGGGTAACAGCGCGCTCCGCCGCGGCCGCTCTATCTTTCAAACTATCAGACGGTAATACCGGTCCATTATTTGCTTTTTCAGCTTCGCAAAACTTTAATACTTCATTGGCAATTGTTCTTGCACCACCCCGGACTGTTTTGATTGTTTTGGACATAATAATTCAGTGTATATTGGTAATCAAGATGTCACAGCTCCCGAGCAAATACAAAATTGTACTGAAGTACAGGGCGAGGGGTTACCGCCGGGTGCGGGCGGGGCGGGTTTTAGTTCCAATGCTGCCGCACGCCAAGTTATGTTGGGCAGGCTCTAGTATAAAGAATTATGTGTGTACAGGGAGGCTGATGACGTACATGGCTGATGCCTGTCGGGTGATGGTTACCGTACTTGGCATGCTATGACTCATCACTAAAATAATTTCTAGCCCTACGTTACCCAGAGGGTTCACTAGCTCTCCGACGAAGCAAGGAACACAATCCCCTCGATCTCTCGCTGAATGTCTGAGATGTATTGAGTTCAATGGCATAAAATCGTGTTAAAACTCTTAAACGTCCAAGAACACGTCACATTTTGGAAATAAACACATCAGATTTGTCCAATCCCCAAACTTGCCCGCAAAAATATCGAATAGCAACCAAACAAGCAAAATAATGTTTTACCTTGCTTGGGCGACATCTTTTGGATGCGTCAAATTTGTTGTCGCTGCTTGCACTGGGAAAAAGTAAATAATATTATTGGTCAAAAAATATTCAGAGCACATCCTCAGATAGCCGTGAAAGACACATAGCACATATCATAGTATATCTCGTAGCATGTGGCGTAGCATTTCTCGTAGTAAGGCGCGTAATATATTGACATTCAAATAAAAAAAAAACGAAAATGGTCGTTGGGTAGGTTTTGATACGCAGCTACTCACATGACCTCTCGTAAGCGTGAAAAAATGATATTTATTTTTGAACGCTGGGAATGTACAAACGGATAAAACAAAAGTTGTGCTTTTTCAACAAAAATTTGGCAGTGGTAAATTTTAATTATTAAATATCAAATTTCTTAGTAAAAAAGAACAGTGGTATATTATTTATAACCTTGTTAAATTATTCGTATTTGTATTCGCCGAATAGTAGGCTTGATATTCGTATTCGTGAAAGTAGTATTCGTTGCATCACTAACATAAATGTATAAATAAATAATTAATTGCGTAAATTCTGTGGAGGAGTGGTATGTATCTATCACCATCACGTTTTGAATTCCAAAATATGGTAAAACCGAAACCTGTATGCAATAAATGCATTATTTCACATAAAGTGCATAGAACCTTACGAAGAAGAAGAAGAATTCATTGAAAATATAAAATATGCACGCAGGAATTTCATAATTATCTTTCTTTAAAAAAAATTGATGTGAAAAACATGAGAAAACACCCATTAATGTATTTAAATACGACTCTGGGTAGGTACCTTGACATGCACACGAATATATTATATCGCCTAACAAATTGCAAAATTTTTTAATAATTTCAGCGGATTTGAATCAACATTTTTCGTCAACAGATGTTTGTAAATGGTTTCGTTTACGATTAAAATCCATTACGGCCATAATTGTTTTTGACAAAATCGTTTAAAGATATATCGAACTTAATTTTTGTCTGACAGATTTTTTATAAGTCAAATACATCTATTGAATATCAACAATACGCAACATGTTTGTTAAACTGACATTTCTGAAGCCAGTCTGTCAATCTTCGGCTAAATCCAAGATGATGGTCGCATTGCATATACAACGAAAATGAGTATTTCACTATATTATTGAATGTGCTAACAACACAATGAAAGATAATTTATGTTTAAATAGTAAGTATTAAATAAGATATTACACTTTAAAGTTCCGAAAAATGCACTGCATATTTTGACATTTCATAGGCAATATATGAGGTTAGGTTAGGTTATTAGGTTTGGTTTGTTTCATTTAGATTACGATTATTTTAGTTAAATTAAATTAACAGGACGTTAAATTATATAGTGAAATACTTATTTTCATTGTATGAACGACTAGTCCATCATCTTGGATTATTCCCAATGTTCAAATGCGATATTTTTTAGGTAATAGAAGAATTTTTATTTGATCCGCGCCGTCTAATTTTCCTCGAAAGGAAAGGAATTCTTTGTCAAAAACATTAATTAACATATCAACCTTTCATTCTATCAACAAAAAAATATATCATTAAATATACGGCTGTCAGATTTCAATGTTTATAAACGATGATTTTTCCGTCGCGCGCGCCCATTGGTCAAACGAAATTGCGCGCGCTTCCCCGGCGCCTTATTTCCTGTTACGCATTTCCGTCCTCACTGCCACAGATTGCAGGAAAGTGAGAGGAACTATGTTACACATCATCTTTTTAAATCCCGTTACGCAGAAAACATTTCTAACTTCCATCCCATAGCACTCACATCAAACATAACAAAAAATTATGAAAAAATTGTTAAACAATTCAGCAACTGTGTAGACAAAAGAGAAGATGATAATTAATAACCAAACCGATTTGAATATTTCGAAATTTTCGTGATTAACTTTGTGGAAGTTCATTGTAAATAACTATGAATAGAACACAACGTTGTTTACTTCACACAATGACACTTTAATTAAATAAATTAATTAAAACGTTTTCGATGCTTACTGCATCATCTTCAGTAATATACTAACTTAAGACTAGAAGACATTTTATCTACTACATAGGGGCGGGAATTGTCAGGAGTGGGGGAGGGACAGGCGGAAAGTGAAAGTGGTTGCTGGGAGGAGCTAGTATGGTAAGTAGGGGGGATGTTATAAGTGGTGTTTGTATGTTTAAGGCCTTATCATTATTTCGATGAATTTCTATACTTTCCAAAATGTCCAATTTCTTTCCTTTTTTGCATACATGCAACACCTCCACGTTATCATACTTGAAGTGATGTCCCTCTGATCTCACATGGTCTGCCATCTCTGAATTAATATTGAAATTTTTTATCTCTTTAAAATGTTCATCTATTCGCCGATTTGATTTCTAGAAAAATCTCAGCACTCGGGATGCTACAGCTAAATTAAAAATAATGCAAAAGTTAGATAATGGAAGTAGAGTTCTGATAGGTAACATCATTGACCTCCGCAATGCATTGGATAGCATATCGCGTTCCAAACTCACCGAGAAACTAAGGCACAAGAATTGCTAAGGCAAACTGGAATAGGCGGATCCAAAGCTATATTTAAAAGAGAGATTTCAAATATCAAAATAGATAATAATAATAATATAATAATTTTTCACATGATCTCTGCTAAATGAGGTAGATTCATGCGTTATATCAACAGTGCAATCTAAACAATTTTTTTTAGGCCAGCCGCACACTGGATGCGTTTTCGTACGAAATTGAGTAGTACGTATACGTACGAAAACGCAAGTACATTCCTGACCCTCGAAGTAGTATTGAACATCGCACACGATTTATTAGTGCGTGTAGATGCGACGTCCGACACGATCCAGATTTGTTCGGAAATTTTTGCGATTTCGTACGATGGATATTGAAAAATTTGTCAATTTGATACGTAACATATATTTGTGGGACCAAAGTGATTCAACTTATCACCTGCGTAACTGTCAGCGCAGATCATTTCGGAAAATTTCTGAAGAAATGAAAATACCTGGTAACAGATTGTTAGTTAACTTAGTAAAAACCACTACCAGATTTTAGGTCTACCGCTTTCGAGACGTACGCGTCTCCTCGTCAGGACCAACACTACACTACTATATTCGCAACACCATAACCCCAAACACAGTATTGTTAAACTTTCACCAATATTGATCACATGCTTGTTAATCTTGTCAGAAACAGCATGACAATGCATTTGGTTTAATGAAGGTGAGATATAATTATGTACTTCGACCAAAAAAACTTTTAAATATTTCTCTGATGTTATGAGCTCTCGTTGCACTTCGATTCTCCCCAGCATTTTTAAATCTATTACATTGATAATCATGAAATTTGTCATTATTTAAGTCTGCCATAATATGATGGAATTCATGCCTTCTAGTATATATTTCGTTCACCCATTCGGTTCTACAATGACGACACCATAGCAGTCTACGAGTCAGAAGAGAGTTTTCCAAAAGTTACAGATTATTTGTTTGGCACAAACGTTATTGGAGAAACGCGAAAGGTAACTGATCGTGACCAACGCAAGACGCAATCAACGTGCGCGCTCAGTACGTACGAAAATAAACGTACGAATACGTGCGATAATAAATCGTATCGTAAGTGCGGCCGGCCTTATAAATTTATACAACCTATAAAACAAAATATCCCCGTTCCAGATTAAAACTCAAAAAAAAAAAAACATAGCTTTTAATGTCGCTTTGAAAGGTACGCTGAAGGTTAGGTATAAAAAGGAATTGCTGTGTGACTCACCGGAGAGGAGGAGCCCCAGAGAAGCGATTACGTGGACCAGCATTTTCCCGGCCGCCGCGCGATGGCAACTGGCCGCTGGTCAAGCAATACAAGTCTATATACTGCGATACGACAACCCTCTCGCTGCGGAATGGGCACAACATGACCCCAAAAAATTAATTTTAAAACTATTTTTTGAATATTAATTATAATATTAATTATTATTACTGACAATCTGGACCCTGATACGGAGATCAAATGCAGAATAGAGACAGCCCGTGTAATGACGACTTAAACTTCAAGCTCAGACAGAGGTTGATCAAATGCTATGTATGGTCAGTTCTACTTTACGTTGTTGAAGCATGGACGCTGAAGGTGACTACTCTAAATCGCCTAGCGGCGTTCGAAATGTGGATACATCCTAAAATGTTAAGGATATCTTGGGCTGACATGACTAGTAATGTTGAAGTTTTACGTAAAGCAAATACAAACAGACAGTTACTCAACATAGTAAAGTTCCGTAAAATTTCATATTTTGGTCATTGAGAGGCGAAAAATACTCCATTCTTCAGCTCGTCATGAAGGGGAAGATTGAGGGTCGCAGAGGGGTCGGAAGGAGGCGGCATTCCTGGCTTGGAAACATCCGAGAGTGGACCGGGATAAGAAGAGTGGAAGAGCTGTTCCGCACGCCGACGTCGGGGGGACCCGACAGGGCACATGAAGAAGAAGAAGAATTATATTGAGCTGGTATTCGTTTTAATCCTCAAAAATATCCCAAAAAATGCAGCGCGTAATTTTTTTTAAATTATAATGGACAGTGAGATGTAAGAGAGTCAAAAGTAGAAAAAATTATGTTTTCCCATAGACATTCGGGAATAGTCTACAAGGTAATTCCCTTTATTAGGTAACGGCAGACATGACGAACGTATTTGGTTCAGTTACTTCTCTATTGTCGCCGGTACGCGCTACCTAATTTTACTTATGAAATATTCTTGTAATTTTTATAAAAAGATTGGATATCTGAAAGGAATTTTTGGATTCATCGGAAGAGGATAGCGATAGTGATTCTGAGTATGATTTATTATTTGAAAACCTGAACCCAGAAGATATTGTTGGAAATTGATAAAGATGAAATAGAAAATTTCGAACGTAATGATGTTGCTAGTTATGCGTCAAAATCGGGATTCCAGTGGAATTCAACCACGTTATTCATCTAGACAAGTAAATATATGAACAAACATGTAAATACATAACCAAGATCACTATGGATGGCAAAAATATTTGTAGTATGCAAGGTGCGTTATTATTATATACCTACCTAATATTGAAACGACGCCGAGACTTAAGCCATGTATTCACTAGGGGACAAATCGCGAAACATTCCGCTCGGCATGTCGCATCAACATCTACGCTCATGTTTCGGGAACAAAGACGCGGTCATTTGACGTGTACACACCGGGACTCGCATATCTTGTCGCGGAAATGTCACCCGATGAGGTTATGTTGACAGCTGCGGTATCTCATTTGGCGAAAACGGGATTCCGCGCAATTCGAAATGTTTTTTTGGGTCGCAATTTCAAATTAACGAGGTTTTAATGTAGTAAATTGAATATTATTAAAAACAAGGTCCTTTTTGCAAATAATTATTGTTTTCCACACGTCGCGGAAATGTCGCCCTATGAGGTTATGATGACAGCTGCGTAATGAGTTTATCGAAACGTAAGAGGAGAAAAAAGAGGATAATGCGAAATTATTTACTGCAAAGAGAAAGAAGGACGGACATTCTATGCGATCTTCGATCGATACAGCTCGATGAGTTCAAGAACAATTTCGTTTCCCCGCATTGTCATCTTGACAGATACATCGCATGCGTATTCACTTGTAAACATACCACGTGGTACTGACGCTCCGCGTAATGTTGCAGTGAGCTCGCTCGGGTACCGTGCGCATGGCAACGTTGCCACGGCACGTAGAAATGCCGCGC
>JADDOH010005387.1:0-14485 GCA_016648135.1 Agrypnia vestita
GGTATATCGTGAAGCCAATCTAGGCGGAGACACTACGTATATTTTAAACAGAGTAAGAGTTTAAATTTCATCAAGCCTAATACACCGCAAGAATGTCCTAGGCATAGTAAACCAAATAGCGGTCAAAGCTGTAGTGTTTCTATGTTCACACGTTTAGCTCAACACGAATATTATAAGTTTCACAGTTATAATACAAGACGCGAATTCCTAAACGAATCATTTTAAAATAGTTCTAATTGGAATATACATGTTTCATATTTATTAAATGAAGGCGCGAATTCTAAACGAAACACTAACATTGTTTAAAACGGGACCCTATATTTATATATGCTTAAAATGAAACGCGAATTCCTGAACGATAGCATTTTATATAACTAAATGTAACGAAATCTTATATAGTTTATAAATAAGAAGACCCGGCCCCAGGCGGTTTTTATATATTTTCAATATAACGAGGTCCTATAACATCTTTATAAGTATAATACAACCCCGGTCTAACGAAACAATGTACTAGAAGTTTTTATATGTTTGAATACATGATATACGTTTTTTTTTTTATACACGTTTTTATACGCGAGATTTACGTCTTCGTACAATACGAAGTACCCCAAATTATACAATCGCGAAGTTATAACCAGAACTAATTGAAACATTTTTCCATAGTTTAAGTCCGCGAGGCAAATATCTTTCATAAAATATAAAATACCCGAATCAAATTAAACATATTTTTACCTTATAGGCTTTCCCCAACGCGCGTAATAATCCCGGCCACATGAAACGGTTTTATATGTTTTAATAGCGCGGGACCTATGTTTTCCTATATAGTATAAGATAACCCGGGCCGAACGGAAGCAATTTTATATACTTTATAAAATAGTGAAACTTGTACTTCTGTATACCGTAAATAAACCCCGGCCTCCACGAGACTATTCTATATAATTTTTTTTAGAATAATGAAATTTCATACATCTGTAAAATTGTAAATAGACCCCGATTCTCACGGAATTACTCTATATAATTTTAAACGAAATGAAAATCTAGATTATTATGGGCTGAACCTGATACCCCGCGAGATCAGCTATATATTTTTCACTAGACGTATTTTTAATCCCAGAATTTATTCGCTATAATTTTAACGGACTCTTACTATTAACCATAAACAAAAAAAATTATTAAAATAAACTAAATATTCTTTCGATAACTAAAATAAACCCGGTCTAATCGAAACATTTCATATAACGACATATTATATGCCTTACAAATGTAAAAATTAAAATGAGACCTCGCGTATTTAGCAAAGATAGGTATTTTATAAGACTTATTTAAAATCGAATCTGTTAGTAACAACTCCCTTATCTTTTAACAACTTCCCGCGTGTTTGGCATAAAATAGGTATCTTTATAACGCACAGCTAGTTTCCAGAGATCCGCCAATACTATACTTAGTAAAACGAAAATTTAACTAAATTTGAACTCTACCGTTTCCTGAAATTCTGCGAATATTATTCTGTGAACCTAGTAAGACGACAAAAATAATTAACTTTATAGAACATAGTGATTTCCGAAGTTCCGATATGCCAGATTAATTACCTTTATAACATAAAATCAATCCCGTACTCTGAGTTAAAACTCTTTTGACAGGACCTCGCGTATTTAGCATAAGATAGGTATTTTTACAAGATTTATTAACAATTTCCCGCGTGTTTAGCATCAAACAGGTATCTTTATAACGCACAGCTAGTTTCCGGAGATCTGCAAATATCAGTTCTATATATACCGGACTAATCAACTTAATAAAGCGCAGTAATTTCCGAAGTTCTAATATGCCAAATTAATTACCCTTTATAAAATAAAATCAAACCCGTACCCCCCTTTTCTTTTAACGTGAGCAACCAACAATGTCGAAGGATATATTTACCCGTACACAACTGGACACTCCAAGTCGACGGCAACTTTCACTCAAAAAACAACCGACGCGGATTTCACGTCCCGTAGACGCTTCACACCAACTCCCTGATTTCTGCTGTGTCTTGACATTTTAAACCCCCCCTAGCAGCCAAAGGTCCTAAGTCGTGTGTTTCCAGGATTTTCAATATCCTACTTTCCTTGAAACCAAATTCTTTGTTCCTAAGATTCAATTTGGCAAAAAAAAACCATATCTCCACTCGGATATGTCAGTTGATCCCACCTCCTGTTGCCGTCTCTATCTCCGTCCCCGTGCCTATTTGGGACGGACTCAGTGGCTTCGGACGAATTGAACTCGCTTCACAAGCGCGATAATTAATTTTTAATATTTAATTTCTAAGTTCAGTCCATATTGTCGTTTGATCAACCGTAACTACAATCTATCGGGTACTCCCCTAATCATAGTTGATGTTTCTTCATTATCTACCATTATTATGCCCCGTTCCCCCGTATTTCCACTCGTCTTTATCGGAAATTTAACGTTTCTTGGCCGCTATATCATGGGATCAATTTCCATATATTCACCACGTGCACACTGCATACCTAGATATAACAATCGTTCAAAGGTACTGTACCTAATTTTAAATTAATTTTGGGCGATCTTTACTCGTGGATCACCCAATGAATCCTGTCTTATGCCCGCGGCACCCCGCGCACAGGGACGTATTAGGTCCCTCCGTTGCGGAATTTAAACATAATTTGTAACCATTTATTATTATTTTTATTGGCAGTAAGATTGATCCACAAAATAACTATGTTACATAGACAGTGAATATTCGCGAACAATATAATACTGGAAGAGTACTATTCGCTATAACACAATAAACTATTAATGTAAGTTAAAGTAAATTTTTTAATTCAGTGGAAGATTTTTAAGATCGTTTTGCTTTTAATTTTTTTCCCAAAACAAAATAAATAAATAAATAAATAAACACACAGATACACACTCACACAACCCACTATTGGACATGTTTTTATTATTCTTTTATCGATTGTATGTATGTGTTTTCGCGTAATTGGCCCAAAACTCTGTGCATCAATTATTGTCTTTTCTTCAAAGATTGATTAATTATGTGGCTGTAAGAAACCCAATAAATGAAAACAAATAAAACAAATAAGTAAATAAACCTCCAGTGCCGCAGGCAAGGCGTCGGATTAATTCAGTGCTCATTTATTGCCAAGGCACTGGACGCCTCCGCTGATAACTATATACCGCTCACCATGTTCTTAGAGGTGTGTTGAAAGATTGCTAGTATCTGTCGAATCGGTCTCAAGTAGTTGTCTGTATTTGTACGTTTATCATTATTACATGCTCTTGCTCTATCCGTTCCACTTCACATTATTGTTCCTCCCGTCTTCGAATTTCTATCACACTATGTTCTCCTATGTTTTTGGTACTTATATGCTTGCTTTTTACTTGCATTTACTCCTATATATATTTGTTTCATTTATCCATCCATCTATAAGATCCCCATACTCTTTATCCTTTTATTTCATGTGTATATGAGCCGCAAATTCATATTATTTTATTTACAATATTCTTATCTAGATTGTTGCGCGGTATGATTGATGATCCCCAAACTATGCAGAGCATTGGTTTGTATGCTCCTGACAATTACACTAGACATCGTCAGCATAGATCGTTTCACATTCCAATATACAGGACCAACCTGCCGATGGTTATGCCTGTTGGAAGAGCCACAGCCATGCTGAACAAAATCGCTCTGGGTATTGATATATTCCATGTGTCTGAGGGGGTTTTCCGAAACGGGACTCTCCTACACCTTTGACCAGATTTATGTTATTTTTAATTTATTAAATATTTTCATTTTTGATATATACTTCTAATATGTATGCCTTAAACATTTTGTTTGTCATGTACATATTATCATGAAATAAATTGAATTGAATTGAATTGAATTGAATACACTTGTTCCAATTATGTTTTGTGGTTATTACTAGCAAACCCGGCGAAATCTGAGCTAGAACAGCAAATCGTATACACGTTACCCGTCCTGTTGAAACTACGCTAACGTAGGGCAGGTTTGTAGTGATTACATAGTTAATATATTGTATCTATATTCGAGTATATTATTTTCTTGTCGTGCCATTAATATGCTTACACGTTATCGTTATCTCTTTCCTAACCGTATATACCGTCATTGCACAATTACCTATCTGTTGTAAAAGCCTGAAGAGCGTTAGTCTACAGATAAATATAATAGAATTATAGTTAACTTCTCTACCCGCCTACGTTATTCGACTCCCGCGAAACGAAAATGAATCATTATTCGCTCCTCGATAGAGCGTCAGTCTACAGATCAATATAATGGAATTATAGTTAAATTTCCTATCTGCCTACGTTATCCGACTCCCGCGAAACGAAAATAAATCATTATCCGCTCAGTTAAGGTCACCCCTCTGGTACAACGTATACGTTTAATCCGTGCTCCACGGCCAATTCCTATAAAAAAAATTTTATGGGGCGTTTTCCTCTCGCGATCCCCCGATTAGGACCTGCCTTCCTTGCCTTTGCTCATATTCTGCTATCTCTCTCGCGCGGCAATCCACTTAAGAAGGCGATTAATGACGTTTAAGCGGTTTCAAAACCACAGCAAAAAAGTCTATAATTCAGAAACCTCGTGGAACTGTCAATATCATCGTCACCTTAGAGTAGACGTTAATCGGTTTTTTAACGGCCCTAAACGCAATAATCGCGACCCAAATCTACGAAAGCCGTGTTCAGTATTTTTTTTGGGAAGCACATGTGGACCGCTCGGACCGCGCCGATCGTCAACCATTTGTACCAAACGCGGCTTTACCACAAGATTAATATGTTTTATAAGAATTGAATATTAACTGCTCGTAACCTATATCCGATCAATCGCTACTAACTCCGTCCCAATACTAGCGTTTCATCATCCCCAAATTTTTGTAGCGCCAATACTCCGCCAGGTGGGTTTAGCTCAATTTTTTTCCCGCGTAGCATTTAAATCATCTTAGAGTTCAAAATAAAAATAATAAAATAAAAAAAAAAATCTATAGAAACAGGTGATTCATCACAGACTTGAAGGCAATAACGTATAAAAATCTATCATTTTGGATCTCATTTAACGGAATAACTAATCTTGGCAGAAACGAATAATACATGAAAGAAAACGACATAATAAAACTTTATATATTAAATTTGCTTGCTTTTTTGTTGGTTGCCTCTGTATACAAATTATAGAACGGGGAAAAACACATAATCAGATTATTGTTTCAGTGATTCGAGCATCTGGATTGACTATCTTGATGGAAACTGTATATATCTCTAAACCGAGATTCTAATGATTTGAAAATAGATCTTCTTTCTGTGTGCAATGTCCGTCGCTAACGGTATCTCGCTTTTTATCGCTGTGAATTTATTTATCAAGTATAAAATGAATCTATGGAAAAGAGGATCGATGTCCGTGGGTAACGGCATATCTCCAATTTTCCGCTGCTAAAGTGGCCCCTCGGCCCGCCCCTTCTATTGACCATGGATCACTACCTGCTATACAGATACCTTGGTATTTCCTTTTTGATAGTCAGTTCGTGGCTTGATCTCGATATAGTCAAGTATAATGTTCCAATGCATCGACAAAAAGTCAGCATTCTGAAGAAAATGTAAATCCTATGAATACCAAAACTCTAGGGATCGATTGCGTCTAATGATTAGGTTCGAAGATATTAGAAGTGGCATCCAATTCTTTTTAGGGGTCAATGCTTCTAAAAGAATGTTTGTTATTAGTTTAAGACTGATTATAGCAATTTATCCTCTGCAGAGTAAAAAGATAATTTCTTCGTAATAGAAAATGTGAGTTCCTCTCCGTAGAATGAAGACGATTATGTTTATTCAATGGAACATTCCACGAGAACAGAATATATTTACCATGTGTTAATATATACCTAAATATCCAAAACGTAGTAAATAAATCTACTTCACCAAACTTTCTATGATCCTGTGTCCACACTTATGGGACACACAGACGACTTGTCTGAAGCAACATAATTCGTGTAGATAACGTAATTTTTTAATTCCAAAAATCGCCGAAACGATAGAAAACGACTTGAACGAAAAGCTCAATATTCAGGGGTGTATCCTGGTCCGGTGGCGCATAATTATTAATCTGTTTTTCTTCCTCTCCCTCTCGTTCATATAATGCAGTCTGAACTATTTTGTAATCACAGCGATCTTACTCAGCAGTTACTTCCTTTATTCAAGTATAGGCGTATTGTCGACCCATTGAGGAAGGAACCATCTGTACTTCTTGAAATCCTTTAGTTAGAAACCAGTTCTTTATATATAAAGGACATGCACGTAATTATGGTTCTTTTGTCCTCATGATTGAACGTCTCCGCGGTATGGATCGGGGCAACCTCAAAACAACCATTCTACGTCACTCACTCCCCCTTACGTATGCTTTTGAATTTGAATTATATTGTATGAAATTTATTAACCTACTAATGTACTTCCTAAGTATATATTAAGATCGAATAATAAATCCCTACTTCTTCAACTTTATCTTCAAACTAGTTATAAAATTCAAACTAGAATAATAAATCGTAAACGAATTACCTATAGTCAACTTTAAAATATAGAACACATAATAATAATGCTCGAAATTAATGGATAACTAACCCAATTGACTCTATGTATACTCCCGGGTGCCGAGCGTATTCTTTTTATTTTTCGTTCACTCCAGTAGGTCCGAATTACTCTAAGATCACATCGATCCAACCTAGAAGGTTTCTTCCACAGGATATTTTGTAAGTATATTTCAACCGACCGGAAATAAAACCAAATGTCTTGCTCTGGTCATTAGTTAGAATCAGAGTTCTGTATATATAACTTCCATGGACATATATATTGGTCTTTTCGTTTCCTATATCTGTTGTCCTTCCAAGTCAGCCCGAAGTAATCTCAAAACGTCTCGTCCCTGCTTCTTTCTTCGAACTAATTATTTTTAAATTTAACTAGTAAGAGAAACTACACTTTATAGTTAAGTTTATATTATTTTATAGTTAAATTTATATTTTTATAGTTAATTTATAGTTAAGTCTATTTAAGCTATTGAATAAACCACAATAATAATTCTCCAAGTTCGTTAATCTATTATCTAACCTATTATCTACTATTAAAATATTGACTTCTTTTTGATTTATGCTTAATGGGATTAAATATTTATTTTTCCTAAGAAAATACTGCCTGCTCCGATATTGAACCTAAATAATTATATCCCACTTTGAAAGGAAATGGGAATTAAATATTAACTGTAGATGAATCAACTATTACGAATTTAAACAAAGAAAAGGTTATAATAATCCAAAAGAATAAATAACTTGGAAGGTACTCAGCTGTATATAATGAAATGAAGTTCAACTCTGATGCATTGTCTCTTCTCTCCCTTACCTCTCTGGATTTTCAGCTGTCCCATTCCGGTGGGACGTTAATTTAATATTATTAATTAGCCAGAACCTTCTCATGCATCTGCTGTGGTTTTCTAAAACCGAGCGTCATTTACAGAGATACTCCTTACGTGAAAATCAGTCAAAAACTATCCCGTTCTTCCGCTCTGTCTTATATTTATAAACTTTTTCCACAGAAAAATCATTCTAGGAGCTTCCACGACCAGAAAGCCCTGATTCGTTGGTTTAAAAAATGCTTCGAACGTCGACCAATCGCAGTTCATCTTTCGGTACCAGTTCTAGAATATGCCTACGTGTCATTTGGTCCGGCCGTCCGCCCCCCCGCGCGACTCATTCCCCTTGCCCGGTGGCCTAAGCTTTTTCTCGCCAGTGGTGCAGCTAAAACCCCTCTCACTAATACGAATAATATTACTTTTTTAATTAATTCCATTCCTTTATAATATGGTGTATGTCCAATTCATCAGAGTCTCATTATCGTTCCACCAAATGAAAATAGTCATTCAACTAGAGCAGAACTTGGTCAACAAGTATTATATTTAAGGAAAAGATTTTTTTCACTAGGATATCGTTCGAGGAATTTAATCTATTTACATCATCTTTTAAATACTGTGGTGTTTCCAGATCTATTGTATTGTTATCATTATCACTAGCTGTAGCTTTCGGTAGAAGAGAATTGGTCTCAATATTGGCAAGACTTATGATGGGTGCATTCATAAAAAATGAATTTTCGATGAAATTAAATGTATAAAAAGAATGAAGTATGGAATAAAAAACTAGTGGTAAAAAACTGGTCGTCTTTCTTTCGGGTTTGCCAAGAGGATTCTTCTTGGTATTCATTCCTCTGGCACTCTTAGCACCTCATTTGTGATTTTTCTATATGTAGGAGTAGAGACTCAATGCCGAGTGTGTGCCTTGTGTCGGCACTAAATATATATTCTAAGGGTATTTATTATTTAAAATGTAAGAGCTTTTGAATAGTTTTAATGAATATTAAATAATTCCTTCAATTTGGATATTTGTTATTTACTTTTATTTAATAGTTTCTCCAATTTGACGTTTCAGCAAGATATCTCTTGCCATTGTCAAGGCTTGACCTCAAAAGGTACGACAGAACTGTATCAATTTCACCCATCGTCAAAAACGGATTAGGAAATAAATGAAATAAATATGATTTCTAATCATTTATTTATTTTGGAATAGGCCAAGAATATAAAATAACTCTAATGTGAACTAAAGACCTGTTTGTGGCCTTGCTGGGTCCGATTTCACAAACATCCTGACACACCGGTGCTTTTCTTCTTTTATGAGTACCTCAAAATCCACCCTGAAGTACCCGTATAGCATACTGGGGAACAGTCCAGACAGATTCACCACAAGCTTATCAACACAGTACTTGCCCTAAAAATTAATTTTATTTCATGATTTAGTCAGAATTGTCAGATGGAGCGGGTGTTAAAGGGTTGTACCACAAATTTGTGAACACTTTATTTTAACATTCACTAGAACATTCCATCCAATTCTCGCACGTATTAGTCGCATTTATTTATTTTGCTGCTTAGGTAAGTACTCGCCCAATCACTTCGCTCGATATCTGTCGCTTCGCAATTTTACGAATGGGCACACCTGGCCATTGTCCGCGACGCACTTCGGGGTGAACTATCCGTCAAAACAAGACTCTTTCGCCGCAGCGTAGTTCCAGTATTTATATCCGAAAACTGGTATTTCCGAACTTTCGAGAAGATTATTTTCTTTTCTAGTGTTAAGGAGAAGGTTCCTGTTGCTTCTAGACTGCTCTAGTTGTATCTAGAAGGTTGTAGATAATTGTAGACTATTCTAGAAGGTAATAGAGGTTTCGATCTTATTATCGTCATTGACATATTACGAAGGATTCTGTACGTAATCTCTTTTACCATTTCGTTACATTATTATATCGTATTTTGACTGTCACGGAATCGCGGCGGCGGGAGAAAAATGAAACACGCAAAATGAAATATAGTTCATATTTATCACCAAAGTCACTGGACATTAACTTAATTGGACCAGAATTTTGTAATTCAGAATAATTTCTCACTAACCACTCCTCTGTGGAATACGTTATATTCGTCTTTAAATATAGTTATGAAATTATTCGTCAATAAAAAAATATTCTTACTTCTTCATCATAAAAACCAAATTTGAAGGCAAAAAGACCTTGGCATTATACTTGACAGTAAATTAACTTTGAATAACCACATAGACAACATGGTCACTAATGCTTCACAGTTCAAAGATATTAGTACTTTCGAGACATTATATTTCTCGTATGTTCGTAGTATTTTGGAATACGCTTCCCATAAATGGAACCCAGGCTACACAGTATACAAGAGCAGAACCGAAAGCGTCCAACATAGATTTTTAAAATACCTTAACTTTTGTTCGTTTCGATCTCATGTTAGCCATAAAGATGCTGAAAAATACTTTGACATCTACAGACTTAAACTTTTCGTAGAAATTTAACGGACTCTATAATGTTATTTAAAATCGCACATAATTTAGTTGATACTCCATTTCTCCTTCAACGTCAATCGTTCCATATCCCAAATCGTAACAGCAGAGAGTCACCTACTTTTCATCTCCCTCTTTGCAAGACCAACTCTAAATAAAATTCATTCATCTATAGATCCACAAATTCATTTAACGTAAATTACAACCACAAAGGTATTTTTAACTCGACTGACTATTCGGGACATTAAACGAAAATTAACTTCACAACCGCACCCTAACTAGTTGACTTAATTTATATTCCCATATACTCCCATACTTCTTTTCTTTATCCTAATCCTACATCCCACTTCGCCTCCCCCCTCACCCCTTATCAATATATAATAAAACCATAAATTGTCACAATGTCATACTTTGCTAATATCTTTAATAATTAATTTTAAGGGGAAAGTTTATAATTGGCATAATTTACTATTTTTCATCTCTTATGTTACTTTAAGATTTTCTGCTTTTCTAAAATAAAAAAATAAATAGATAAATAAAAAAAAACATTACTTATATTTTTTGATCACAAAAATTCATTGTACAATTCTTGTCATCTTCAAAATATTCATAAAATATTTATACTTTGTACTTTAATGTTACTCTAGGATTATCCGTTTGGGTCAATAAAGACCTGTCGACGGTCTATCGGTTAAAATAAATAAATAAATAAATAATAGTAATAAAAATACTCTTTCAGAAGACAAATGAAAATCGGTTTTTAAAACAAAAAAATTGTGAGTGCAATCATGTACGTGCGTTAGAAGTTAAACTTAAAAACTAAAATAAAGACAAAATTATATAAAGGCGATGGAATATCAAGATCTCTTCGTTTTCTTGTCTCCTGTTGCTGTTTCCGGCTGGGACTAGAAGCTCTGGGCTACTCATTATTTTACGGTTTATAAATCATGTTACCCAGAGGTGTCTCTCCTGCATCGCTCCTGCTTCTGCTGCTTCCCTCTGGGACTGGAAGTTCTGGGGCACTCTTTTATTACGATTTGCAAAGCACCCACTGCAGGGGTTACCCAGAGATTTTCGCCCATACCGCTGTTGGTATCCTAGCGCTAGTGACGATCTACGCTTTTTGTACAGCCTTTGTCCGACTTGCGCGTGGCAAAGTGGTCCTTCGAGCCG
Organism: Agrypnia vestita; assembly: GCA_016648135.1. Taxonomy (NCBI): domain Eukaryota; kingdom Metazoa; phylum Arthropoda; class Insecta; order Trichoptera; family Phryganeidae; genus Agrypnia; species Agrypnia vestita. The sequence goes on from JADDOH010005387.1 coordinate 11,073, forward strand.
GATTGCGACGAACGCCGAGTATGATCGGGGATCTATCCTCAACCAGCAGAGGACTGTTATTAAGTCGGTCCACGTGTTGGTCGCGCGAACGTGACAGACATGCTCTTCCGGATAGTGGCCGCCAGCCTGGCCACCATAAGCGCGGCCTGCAGTTTGAGCCGCGGCATCGATAACGGCTTCAGCGGTGCCACATTGCTTTGTTAGTGACGCTCAAAGTATTGAGTTGTAAAAATCTACTCTGATCACTGTCGATTATTTTGTCGAGTTTGTCGGCAAACAAAAACCTTCTTAAATTAATAGTTGGCATCTTAGACAAGCCCTGCTCTTAATCTAAATACAATGATTTCGTTGTCTTTCCCGTAGGTCCGTAACTTCCTGGAATTCACGGAAAAAAACGAAATTGGAGAAAACAAAATAAAAATCAAAATAATTCGGCTGGAGAGAAACTCGAACCTAGGACACATGGACCTCAGCACAGCGAATAGACGACATAGCCACCGTCGCTTCTCCGCAGCCCGTCAAAAACATATAATATGTATTTTAGATTAAATTAATGGTATACATATTTTAAATTAGATAAAATAAATTAATAGTTTGCGGCTTAGCTAAGACGCAAACCATTAACCGTTACAATAAAAAAATTACTCTAAATATGCCAACAGAAATTGACTTCAAAAGCAACGTGTCTTCATTCAGACTGGATATAATTTCAGTGAAGATCGCTCCCGATAGAGGGAAAGCTTTGTATGATTCTACACTAATTAGGTGAATTGTTGCAAGATAATAAACGCTTTTTGTAAATATTTCTCTCAAAATTTCTCTTCTTCCGCTTTTACCAATGTAATTAAAAAAATATTTTTATTAAAAAGTAACAAAACATGTTATTTTTTAATTGGCAAAAATACTGGTAATTGGTAATATATTTATCTGTTATTCCGCAAGGGTATTTAGTTACCATATTTACCGGTAAACGATTTACCAAAACAGGAATTGTATTTTGCATAAACAGAATGACAGATTTCGCTCTATTTCTCTATACTTTAACAGCGATCGTTATAAGATGGATACCTCGGGTTGAGGGCATTTGGCTTCACTTCCGGCGGCTCTTATGAAGGTCTCCCAAGGGTTCCTCGCGTGCTGCAGCACCGTTTCACAAAGGGGATTTGCGTAGTTGAAGGCATTCGGCTTCCACCCCCCGTCACCCCATTTTGCAGCAGTCAACACCAACTGAAATAAGTGTCATCAACATCTCTATTTTGTTTATATTTAAAGGATTAGGTACATCACCTTTACACTTTCAAAACATCTGTAATTTTGCTTTATACGGGGTGTAACAGAGCTAGTCGATAATAACTTTACATATTGTACTTAACAGGTGGATTCCTGCCTTGATTATGAGTCGAAAATATTCAAGCATAACCTAATATCAATAGTTATGGAGATATGCAATATCAAAGTTTGCATCTCTTCTATATTTCATACAACTTATGTCGATTATGAAAAATTTATTCAATTCAATAAAAATCTAATAAAATGATAAAAACCTTACAGAAATTGAAAATAGATTCTTTGCAAGGTTTGTATTATTTAATTTAACTTGGTTGGAGCCGAATGAATTTTTCATAATCAATATAAATTACTGTAATGACAATTTAAAGTTTTTAAAGTTTAACCAAAAAACAAAGTCAGTAAAATGCAAATTTTGATATTGCATTATCCATAACTATTGATTTTAGGTCACGGTTGCTTCAACAATTTCGACTTATAATCAAGGCAGGAATTTACTGTAAAGTGGACTGGCTCTGTTACACCCTGTATTTTATAACGAAATAATTTGTCATCACTCATTAAAATATAAAAAAAAATGTTGATTTACCTACATAACGATTTGAAGATAGCGTGGTAGGTGAATTTTTATAAAAATTTCATAATTATTTTGTGTTTTTCTGGCTCCTTCCCTTTTCAAATTAGTGGGGAAAATATTGAAAAGATTATTAAGGCGATGTTATTGAATTTTTGAACACATCTAACTTAAAACATAATCTATGATTTAGAACACGATTTTTATGAAACAAGCCATTTGCTAATCTTGATTTTTTTCAGGAAAACAATTAAAATTATTTTCAAAGTGGTCTTGTTTACAAAAAAACTTTTTTCCGATATGCTACATCATAAAAATCATTTAATTAAAATTCTCAATTCAGTCAAACCCTGGCGACATGATCCTCTCCACCAGCTGCCCACGTGACGGAGAAGAACCAAAGAATTTTGCGAGACAGCAAATAATTTCGCTATTTTGAAATTTTCAAAATTATTTTTGATTATAAGAAATCAACTGACGCACGCCGTAATCAACGACATTAAAAAGATTTTTTATCTTTAAAATGACGTCAAAAAAATTTAATCTGAATAAATTTTTTAATGCTTCAATGTGGTTTTACTCCTTAATTGCGTGGAGTTTCTATACCCTTAATAATAATTTCGTTGTCTGTCCGTCCGTCCGTCTGTTCGTCCGTCCGTCTGTCTGTCTGTCCCCGTAACTTAGTGTAACGTACGTAATTTCGTTCGAATTCACGGATAAAAAAACCAAATGAAACCACCGGAAATGGGGCTTGAATCCCGGGCCAAACCAAACCAAACCGGGTCATGTTGCGTGGCCGCTTTTCTGTGGAGCACAAAAAGATGCTATAAATAAAAACAAGGGCATAAGCAAGGACAAGAACCATTGTACCGTCATTTTTATGGGTTGCAGCGATTATTGTAATGTTTAGAACAATAACAACATATTTTTTCAATTGATTGAGCAACATTGTAGATTAACATTTTTAAAAAATATTGATTATTTTATTTGTATATACTTACTTTTATAAAAGTAGATAAACACAAATAAAATAATCAATATTTTTAATAACAAAGTTCACCAAATAAATTCTCACTTGCAGCCCGTATTCATGGACGAGATTATTATCAGACTTAGTCCACCCCTTCTTTGAACCTTTGATGGTTACGGCGCAAGTTATAATAATTCTCCCGGCTACTTTTTACCACTGCGGATGTCGATGTTTGATAAAGACTTGACTCCGAACCAAATCAGAATTTTGCCGAATCCACAAGGCATAATCGGATCGTTACTAACCCGCTACCTGGCCGAAGCAACCAGCGATAGCCAATTCCTGTCTGTCGATCATATTGTACTCGTATTGTAGCAGAAAACTACTGGCTTTCACCGATTGATGATCCTTGACCCTGCGGGCAATTTAGTTGTGGAATCTCTTAAGCCATGTATTCACTAGGGGACAATTTGTCCCTCAACAGCACGCGCGGCATAGAGTCTACGTGACGTTGCAACGTCGTGCACTGTTCCGCGACCTCGCGCACAACATAGCGCGGCATTTCTACGTGCCGTGGCAACG
>JADDOH010005388.1:0-25422 GCA_016648135.1 Agrypnia vestita
TCTTTGGGGGTAACCCGCGTCAAAATCTGGTCCTCAGAAGGACCAATCGTCAACCGACGTTTCGCCTGAATCACAACAGGCATCTTCAGGTTGCTTGTTAATAAATTTCCGTCACGAGGGGCAGTGCGAACACGTCCGTTCGTATCGGAAGCTTATTACCAAGTGAGGTCTGGTAAGTTAAAGTCTAAATTTGGGTACTGTGGTCATTATTGGCCTTAATGATTTTCGGGAATTTTGTATTAAATAATGGGTGTTGTTCCCGGCCGTTGTTGGCCTTAATGGCGTTTGTTTGGCTCATTGTGATGCGCTTTGTACTTGATGTTGCTTCTATTGTGTCGGTGGTTATATTTAATTGATTTTTGCGCGCTAATATATTATTTTTATTTTTACTAAGAAATCTACTGTTGAATAGAATGCTTTTCCATGCCGTTGGGAGACGTATACCATCATCTCTATTGTTGATAATATTTATTCTTTTATATATCTCTATAGCTTCTCTAAATATCCTTACTGTTTCGTTTTGGACGTTCGCTATTATTCGTGTATTATTAATGTCTATGTTGTGGCCTTCTTCGAGTGTGTGTTGGACAAGCGACGATGTTAGTTTTTTGTTGGTCATATCAACTCTATGTTCAGCAACCCTAGCAGATATCTTTCTGTTGCTTTTTCCAACATATGTCTGGTCGCACGATCCACATGGTATTTCGTATACACCATGGGACTCTAGGTGTATTTTGTCTTTTACACTGCGTAGAAGGCTAGATAGTTTGTTTTCAGTCCTAAATATCGTTCTTATGTTATATTTTCTAAGTAGACGGCTGAGTTTATCTGTTGTCCCTCTTATATATGGTAAAAAGGCTGTTGATAAAGGTTTTTCCGTAATATCTTTAACTGTTTTATTTCTATTTTCAATGTCCGACTTGCGTTTAACTACTTTGTTAACTATTTGTTTAGAGAATCCATTACATTGTAGCGTATTTTTAAGATGGTTTATTTCTTCATTACGATGGTCGGAGTCGGATATTTTTATTGCTCTTGACACCAATGTATTTGCAACTGACGCAATTTGCGCCGGGTGATGATTAGAAGATGCATGGAGATACCTGTCTGTGTGCGTAGCCTTTCTGTAAACAGTGTGGCCGAGACTGCCGTTATCTTTTTTGAGCACTAGGACATCAAGGAAAGGTATTTCATTGTTATTTTCCATTTCCATAGTGAATTTTATGTCCTCGTGTATACCGTTCAGATAATCGAGAAATTTATTTAGTTCGTTCAATCCATGAGGCCATATTACGAACGTGTCATCTACGTATCTTATCCACAGTTTAGGTTTTAAAAAATAATTTTCCAATGCATCTTTTTCAAACTTTGTCATAAACAGATTAGCAATTGATGGTGAAAGTGATAAACCCATTGGAGCCCCTTTAATTTGTTTGTAAGTTTTACCATCATAGATAAAAAATGTATTATTTAAACAATGTTTTATTAAGTTTGGGGGGTTGGCAAATTTCTCTTACTGTATTAAGTGCTTCATCGATAGGTATATTAGTGAATAGAGATACAATATCGAAGCTGACCAGAATATCGTTTTTATCCAGCTTTTGACTTTCTATTATTTTCACGAAATGTTCCGAGTTTTTGACGAAAGAGTCTGCTTTTTCTACATTAGGTTGTAAATATTTAGCAAGAAACTTTGACAATGATTGGAGTGGCGACCCTACTGAACTGACTATAGGCCTGAGTGGAATGTCTTTTTTGTGGATTTTTGGTAAACCATACAATTTAGGAAAGCGGCATGATTTTTCACGTGGTATTAGTGATTTCTTTAAATCTTCACTCAGTTCAGATGATACTATTTTTAAGGCCAATAATGACCACAGTACCCAAATTTAGACTTTAACTTACCAGACCTCACTTGGTAATAAGCTTCCGATACGAACGGACGTGTTCGCACTGCCCCTCGTGACGGAAATTTATTAACAAGCAACCTGAAGATGCCTGTTGTGATTCAGGCGAAACGTCGGTTGACGAATGGTCCTTCTGAGGACCAGATTTTGACGCGGGTTACCCCCAAAGAAATCAATACTAACATTTCTAACACCCGTGAAAACCTTCATTATAACATATATATATATATATATATATAATATAATTATATATATATATACATATATATATGGCTAAATTGCACTCGTACCCGTTGCACGATTACGAGTGCAATTTAGCCTGGCGTCAGGCTCACTGATGATTTAGTAACGAAGAAGAAGAAAACCGACTAACTGCGCGCAGAGCTCCCCTTTCCGGAGACACCCCGGTCGCATAAATTAACATTTTTTTTTTAAATCTTAACTTATTCCAAATGAAAAAAATTGACTATTTCTAAAAAAAAAATTGATTTCTCAAAAAAAGTTGACATTTCAAAAAAAATCTTTATTGACTTTTTTCAAAAAAATTTTTTGAGTTTATTCCAAAACAATTGACTTAAATTTATTTTTATACTTTTTGAAAAAATTTAATTTTTTCCAAAAAAAGTAATAAATAAATTTAAAAAAAACTACATGTAGAATTATTTAAAAAATAATTCGTCTATCCAATTGTGAACTTTTTAAAAAAATAACAAAACAGTTTTTAAATTAAAATTTGTCTAAAAATAACGAAAAGAGAAAATAAATTAATTTAATAATGAAAAAATGATCTCTGTGACGAAAATATCTGAAAACTACGCAATTTTTAAATTTTCGAAATCCGACTTACGTAAAAATAAAAAATATAAACTCATAAAAAACTTTCAAATATATGCATTTAAATACAAATCGAGCGCGTTAATTTTAACGTGACGTCACGTTTTCTAATAAATATTGATTGAATTTACGTAAAAATAATCAAAAATCATCCGTAGCATTCACTCACGACGGGAGATTTCCCGATTCTGAAGGTATTGTGTAGAAAGTTTTGAAATACTGAACAGAACTCATAACAATGATTCAATCACTGGAATACTTATTAACGTATCATCTTCATATAGCAACCACAATACACTATCAGCATAGTCAACATATCAACACATTTGGTTTTTCGGGCAGGGTGTTAATCCGAAATGTCTCGAATATATATATATGTATATATATATATATATATATTTTTTTTTTAAATTAAGCAAACTGAAAGCTATTTGATACTAAGATACTGAGAGTTTGTAAGAATGAATCTTAAGCTTATTTATGCTTAAAGAATAAAAATCTGGGGGATTAGTAGGTACTCAAGATTTTTTTAAATGCATTTTTTGCTACTTTTCTGTTATTGCTTTGTTGTACTTAGTTATCGAGGTGCTAGAAATGGTGAAAGTGGTCGTGAAGCAAGATGGATTCTCTTATGTTGTTTTTTGCGTCTGCCCGTCTATCACTGCTTACGATTCATCGTTTTCAACATGAACAGACGTCCTCCATCTCTAACGTCTCCATTCCTAAACTCTTCGAAACATTGACGCACCATTCGTTTTGAAATAGTTCCTTCACCCTGGCTTGCTTAACATTGCTTACTATTTGAGAGGCACATCGCCCAAGTTTAAATTTATGCAAAAATTACACATAATTCGTATTTTTATCATATTTCTGTATGATTACAGCTATGCAAATAAAATAGACGCATTAGAGATGTGGTGCTGGCGGCCAAAAGACACGGATAGTTCACATAACAAATAGCTCTTTTTTGCATTAAATAAATGTCGAGCAACGTCTTTTACTAAATAGAAGTGCTTACTGAAATATTTCAAAGTACTAATACAACATAACAAACATTGAATAAAAAACTAGTAAAAAATAATATTTTTTGACGGAGAGAGGATCAAACATCACGTTTTTCTAAAACCATTTAACAAACTACCGGATAGACTGAATAATTTAACGGGACATAAAAATATAGGAAATGCTAAAGTCAACTGTAAAAAATGATAATAACTGAAATTGTAATATTTTAATATTGTATTATATAATATTTGGTTAAGGACTATTTAGTAATGGAGACATAACATATATTATACTATAATGTATTCTTGCTTACAAACTGAACGTACAGTTTTGCAAGATGCCTGTATAAATGTACCTGTATGTAGATTATGATTATTAAACAGATAATAAAATTTAAAAAAACCGGACATATCACAAAACGTACGAATGCAGTGGCGAATTATCTACATCTACATCTACATCTGCCAAAAGCATAGCGAAAGAGGAGAATCAAACAAAAATAAATATATCGTTATTTCCAAACAGTGAATATCCAAAATGATTTACAATAATGAATCTTGATTTCTAATATTTCTAGTTATTCAATCTAAGGTCTCTATTATTATAGTTAGTACGCGTTAGTCCTGACGAACATACAGTGGTATCGAAACCAGTAGACGTAAATTTACTCAAAGTGTTTTATACAAAGTTCTTATTTAATTAATATTTATGTATAGCCACAAAGTTATAAAAATCAAATACAAATTTACATTTTAATTAAATTAAAATTAAATTTGTCCTAACAAAGAACGTTACAAATTATATTATATCAAAATCCGCCTTTATTGTTGAAACAACTAACATTACAGACATTCAATCGCCTTTTAAAATTATTTGTTATGTTTTAAACACACGTCTCTATTTAAAAAATGTAAAGAACATTTGGGCCCACAAGACAAGGACGAAGTTGGTCCTAAAAGCCAAGATCCCGGCGCGCGCCGCTCCACTGTGCGCCGGGCCGGTGATTTAGTATGCCCGGGCCGCGCGCAATATCTGGGCCGGGATTAACCCCGTCGGCCAGAATCCCTAATGCTTCTTGAGTGCGCCCCTCTCCTCTTATTCTATTACCATATCACATGTTCTGTCATTTATTTTTAGGGCACTTTTTCCCTCGGCGCGTTCCTCGTTCTGAACCCCGACGCGATTTCGATTGAAAAACAATTTTGATGTCGATTATAATATCGAGAAAGCTAGATTTTTTTACCGTGTATGTTTTGCTTTTATAGTATTCGAATGACTAAATTAATCCGAATTAACGTTGCGGCAATTTGTCACTATTTTTTTCTTTTAAATAACGTATAATGTAATCTTGTTAGGTATATTTTGTCCGTGAGTCTTTAATGTTGATTCCGCATTCTGAGAAGAAAATGAATGTTGATGTCTATAGATTTCCATAATATTTTCAAGTGTTGTGGAATTGCTTTGTGTGTTTGTATTGTATATTTACAGTGTTTCGCAAAACTTTTAGATTCTTTGAGTATTTACTATTTTTGAGATAATTTTTTTTTTTAAATATATATAACGAACCCCTTTGTGCATACATTTGTATTGTGTTTGTGTGTGTGTGTGTGTGTACATATACATAAACACAATAAAAATTTATGCACAAAGGGGTTCGCTATATATTTTAAAAAAAAGATTCATCTCAAAAATAGTAAATACTCAAAGAACCTAAAATTAAAAGTTAAAATAAAATTAAAAATAAATATATATATTTATATATACACACACGTGCCATTGTCAAGACTAAAAAGGCCTCAAAAGTTACATACTAGCCGTACTTGTTCGCAAGTGACGCGAAGTCTCCCACCAATAACCCTTATTGGTGGTAGACTTTTTAAAGTCACTAAAATACATTGAATATTTGTTAAACATCTTTAATTAAATTTTGCACACATCGTTGGAACATTAACCTAAATTTTGGAATTTGTAAATTTGTGATGCGTCAGTCAGTAAAAGTTGATCGCCGCGGGTCGGAACCGCCAGCCCTGGGTGCGGAGCCGCGGGGCGCAGTCGGCTGCAGCTGGCGCCGCGGCTTGCATCGGATGCAATTTGGCAATCGTTCTGGTCGTGGCCAGGGCAGGACTCGGGTCGCACTTGGTCGGCCACTGCACCGAGCCCTGCGCCGATGATGCATTCAAATCGGACAATTTACATTTCTACGAAATAAATAATGTATTAACATTTTTCTTACAAGCTTAATTTGTTTTTTTTATTGCAGTAAAAAGTACTCGGTTGTATGAATTATCAGATCTGTTATTCAAAACTGAATAATGATAAAACGTTTCCGTGATTATACTTCATCAAAGTTAAAGCGGGGCTACTCTCTAACATATGCAACTTTTCAAAGTGAGGAAAGTAAAAAAAAAAATTGAATTAATTAAATTTTCTAAATCTTGAATATTTTGCGTGGTAAAATAATAAAATATATTTATTTAATTTATCGTTTTCCGAACTGGATCTTCTTAAGTATTGGTTAAATATGACGTACTTTTTAATAACCGACATTTTGAAACGTTGAGAAAAATGAGTTGTGATTTTATGACTAAACAGATCGTTTTTATAAAGAAAGATTAAGATCTCGTTAGTGTTATATAATGTTTACTAATCTTCGCAATATTCTTATCAAAAATATTACTGCTCAAATTTGAATATGATTAGCAAAAATTATTTTAAATACCGATTATGATTCATAAATTGTGAATTTTCTTTAGTAGTAATTTATTATTATTACGTAAATAAATGTTTATCAAAGTTTTTTTCTTTTCGGAGGGTATTATCTTTTTTTTGATTTTCTGAAACACTGCGTTTCTTATTTTTTTGTTTCATTTACACTGTTAATAATCTATTGTGGTCTAGATACAACTTGTAAATGCTCTTTTTAGGGACAATAATATTTTTTCACGATAATCTATTTTTATTTATTTATTTATTTATTTATTTATTTATTCATACGCCAATCGGCTATATACATTGATTTTACAAAAATAATAGACTTAAATGAATGGGTTAGAAAAATTGCACATATATAAAAAAACAATACTAGCATAGTAACAACATGGTATAATCATATAGGGTTGAGGGTAATTTTAATACTGTGATAACAATCTTTTTGCCGCTGATGAGAATGAGACGTATGATTCATCGAAGAAGTTGATATCAACACAGTGGCTATTCACCAGATTGGCAATCCTATTTCTTGGGCCATTGTACACGTAACTTTTTGTGGATTTAGTGGTTTCTAACAATCTACGCACTCTTAGATCCGGCCTAGCAGTGATAATGCCAAATTGTTCCAGGATCTCGGGCGAGTCTATCTGTCCGTTGACAGATTTGTAGAAGAAGGTCAGGTCAGACAATTGTCTTCGAGTGATTAGTTTGCTGATTCTAAATCTGTTATATACGGTCTCAATATCTCCTGGTGATCGTGTACGATAGGCGATGCATTTACATAGTTTGCGTTGTATTCTTTCGAGCTGATTGATTAGTTTATTGGTATACGGCGACCAAATGACAGAACAGTATTCTAAAATCGGTCTCACAAGACTGTCGAATAGTCGTACCAGCGTGTAGACATTGCTGAAGTCCTTCCCAGCTCTAATGATGTAACCAAGAGTCTTGAAAGCTTGTGACGCAACTTTCTCCACGTGGCTTGAGAAATTCAGTTTATGGTCCACAATAACGCCAAGGTCCTTTGCCGAGGTGACTATCGGGAGATGATGTCCATCAATGAGATAATTAGCCTGATATTGATTTCGTGATCTAGAGAATGACATTACTGAGCATTTACCGATATTTAAAATTAGTTTGTTTTAAGTACACCACCAGTAGAGTTCATTGAGATCGCGCTGAAGAATTTCTAAGTCTTGGTCATTCATGATTCTTCTAAAAATGTTCATGTCATCTGCATATAGTAGGTAATCGGATAGTAAATTGTCTGCGATGTCATTGATGAAAATATTAAAGAGAATCGGACCAAGATGTGACCCTTGAGGGACACCAGAGCATACTTCATACTCTTCAGAGATAAATCCATTAACTCTGACTTGTAAGAATCTGCCAGTTAGATACGAATGGAACCACTCTAATGCTGTGCCTCTCACACCATACAGACCGAGCTTGTCAATCAGGATTCCGTGGTCTACCGTGTCGAAAGCCTTACTGAAATCTGTGTAGATAGCATGTACATCCACCCCCTGGTTCAGAGCATTGAGTATGTAGTTAATGTATAGATACAGATTCGTTGTTGTAGATCTGCCACCGAAGAAGCCATGCTGCTTTGTAGTAATTATATTTTTGAACGCAAATGTAAGTTGAGGAAGAATTAGTTTCTCGAAAAGCTTTGACATGGCAACTTGTAAATTTTTGAAAAATAAAAGTACGAAGGTTTTCACAAAAGCATGATTAATCCTATTGATAAGCCATTAGCGCACAGTTAGCCTATTGAGTGAACGGATTGGCAGAGTTGGAACCTGTCCGAACTCCGTGTGCGGAATGCATGGTTGATTTACCTGCTCACAAGGTCCGGCCCTGGACGGCGGCCCACCGCATGTCCTCAACACGGCCGGCCGTTACCAAGTCGCTTACGTATGAACGTTTCAAGTCCAAATACACGACGTATCATTGATTTAGAATTAAACTTCAACGTTTCAACGTAAAAGCAGTAACAATATCAAAGACGGGATTAATTAATTGTGCTAATATTGATAACAGTTCTAGTGTTTTCTTTCTTGCTTACAAGAATAATATTTATATATATAACGATAAATAAAAATAAAATAATTAGAATAGTGGTATTGTTACACCTGTGCTCATTGTCATTCTGTATACCTCTTTGTTGGTGGATGTCATCCTCCCCCATGGATTGCTAATTCTCTGTCTTCATCCAATGTTTGGTTGCCCGCAATACTTCATTTTCTTTTTTTTAATTGTTATCTTAAACAATTTTAAAGTATATATAATAGTTACGTTTATAACATACTTATCCACTTGAATTCACACGTATGGAAACAATACACTTGTTCATATTTCCATATATGTATGTCAATTTCTCCACGTTTAATTTACTTGAGCAGCCTTTCCGTTGAGATTGGTAATGCTCTCATAAAGCGAAACGGGTTCCAAGGAAATTAAATTAGTAAAATCAAAACTAGCGTTTTCCTGTGTGTTAAACCGATTGCCGGCGAACAGAGGTCATTCAAAATAATCGCATTGAAGTATTCAAACAGTCTACAATTTATGGAAGAAGAATTCTGAATGTTATATACATACTTCACCCAAAATCTGCGGTATAATCGCTTCAAAATGATGTTGCATTTAGTGCGCACCCTGTCACTAAAGACACTATAGCCGGTCGCAGGGCCTAGCCGCAAGCAACTGGCGATAACTAGTAAAGCTGCCCGCAGGACCTTTTGATATGGTATTATTATCTTTTGTTTACAATTTTCTTTTTAAATTAAAAAATAATACAAGTACCTACGTGACTATAAATTTTATAAATTAAGTACGATTATATATGAAATAAAATACGATGATAAAATGACCTTAGAGATCGGAAACATTTTTACGATACGATTGGTGGTTGAATTTGACAATTTTTTTTGGTATCTCGTACCGATGATTACCCGTCGAATTGCGAATAATCAGTTCACTAAACACTGATAGAATCAGATAGATATAATATGTATTTTATAACTGGTTAAATACCATCACTATCTCCTGAAAAACAGATAAACCTGAATCCAAATCGAAAAATCTCGGCACGCGTCTCTGAACATCGCGTTGATATAAAAAATCGGAAATTAACTTCTTCTCTTGTCCACCATTTTCTAACGGAGAGTCATAAAATAGTTTTCGACAATTCAAAAATAGTCACCATTCTCAATAATGAAACATTTAGAATTTACAGAGAGGCAATTGAAATTAATAAAGGGAATAGTCATATAATGAACAACAAAGCCGATACAACCGCATGGAATAACATACTTAATAATATTAATCACATTCGTAATACAAATAATATTTATTCATAATAAACTGTATATCACAATGAAAACACCAAAGCAATTAAAAAGTCCAACCACCTCACTTTTTAATAATGACTATAACAAAGTAAATACACGGATCACTAGAAGACAAACGAAACGGATTAACAGAGTCGCTGGAGAAACCCACTCCTCCACAAACACCTGACGCAGATTTTTCAAACTCTCGCTTGATGGTGAGCTCCGGTTCGAACGTCGTGCGCTTTTTGGGGAAGTAGCTCATCGAAGAGACGACCTTAAGATGAGCAGTGAGATCTGTTCCTAACGTGGAAGACGACTGGTCCTGACAACCAGAATTTGATTCGGGTTACTCCCAAATTAGTTAGAACTAACAAATCTCGTACCTGTGAAATATATATTGTACACTATTCTTACATATCAGTATTTTTGTAGGTCTAATGATGTCCAAAACATTTTATGATCGCTTGTTCACATTATTCCGGCTCCTGTCACTTCAGAATCAATAAATAATTTTTTGTATTAAATTATCAACATGTTGTTTATGAAAAATCGCTCAACGTTTTGGATGTTAACACGAGCGTCGCGATAATGGTACAGAGGCGGCGTGAAATTTTAATCAAGACAGCCATTAGGGGTAATGACGGCGAATATATCCAATTTTTTCCCGCCCTCCGAGACCTGCTCCCGCGGCCCTTTGTGTTTGTGGTACAAATCGATGCCTCCGGTATTGGCTGAGACGCTCAAAACCTTCCTTTTGAATAAGGAGTGAGATAAATTTTGACACTCCTTTTGTTGTCAGGGGGATGTAAATCTGATTACCCTTTTTTCTTCCAAGTTCCCCCATCTCGGCTTAATAACGAGCCCCCACAACCCTCTTCGCTCGCAACGCGGCGCACTCTGCGAGAAGGCTCTTGGAGATCATTCTCACGGCCGGAGACCGAAACCACTAACCAATTTTTCTACCCCCTGTTCCGCTGGAAGCAGACCTTACGACAGGCTTCATGAAAGATTCAGCCTTATCTTCGCGGAAACAAGCGACGATTAAAGTAACCGGAGACTTTGTAAAAATTACGCGCCTGCAAAAATATTCCGCCGAATTTTTATTATTATAAATGTTTTGTTATACCATCTGTTTGTGTCGGCTGGCTTCGCTGAGTTGTTTTTGATGTTCTTAAAAAGTTTCGCATCGCTTTTTGATGTTCTTGAAAAGTTCAAGGCGCTCTCGAACGTGTTGAGAAAATAGATTGAGAAATGGTAATGGAAATTTCTCTGGCCTATATATAATACTAGCTGTTCGTACCCGGCGTTGCATGGGTTAAGGATTTAGTTGAAAATCAATTTGTGGGGGGAAACAAAGGTTCGATACGAACGGTAAAGATTTGCAACGGTGGGAGGGGAAAGGGTAAAAAGGGAGGGGGGAAATGTCGCCTATATTACCCGCCGAGTCTAAAAGAATAAGTTTTCTTTTGAGTTCAATCAGTAGAACGGTACAGATTTGCATCGAAAATATATCAGGGGGTGAGGAAGGGGTAAAATAATACGGGATAAATGTCGCCTATGTTACCCGCCGAGTCCTAAAGAATAAGTTTCCAAATTTTGAGTCCGACCGGTCAAACGGTACAGATTTGCATCGATAATATATCAGGAGAGGGGAAGGAGTAATAGAATAGGGGGGAAATGTCGCCTATATTACCCGCCGGATCTTAAAGCATAAGTATGCAAAATTTGAATCGAATCGGACAAACGGTGTAGATTTGTATAGAGAACAGACAGACATTGAGTTTTATAAGTATAGACTAGTTGTTTGTACCCGGCGTTGCACGGGTTAAGGATTAAATTGAAAATAAATATGTGAGGGGAAACAAAGGTTTGTTTTGAAGGATATAGATATGCATCGAAAATATATCAGGGGAAGGAGAAAAGGTAAAAGGGGAGGGAGGAAATGTCACCTTTGTTACCCTCCGGTTCCTAAAGAACAAGTTTACAAATTTTGAGCCCGATCGGTCGAACGGTATAGATTTGCGTCGAAAATATATCAGGAAGAGGGGAACGGGTAAAAGAGGAGAGGGAAAATGTAGGCTATGTTACCCGCTGAGTCCTAACAAATAAGTTTCCAAATTTTAAGTCCGATCGGTCAAACGGTACAGATTTGCATCAAAAATATATCAGGGGAGGAGAAGTGTTAAAGTAATGAGGAGCAAATGTCGCATATGCTACCCGCCGAGTTAAGAATAAGTTTCCAAATTTTGAGTCGGATCGGTCAAACGGTACAGATTTGCATCAAAAATATATCATCGGAAAGAAGGGTTAAAAGAATAGGGGGAAATGTCGTTTATGTTACCCGCCGGGTCCTAAAGCATAAGTATGCAAAGTTTGAATCGAATCGGATAAACAGTATAGATTTGTATAGAGAACAGACAGACAGACAGACATTGAGTTTTATATGTATAGATATTTATGCTTAAAAATATGTATTCTTTTTTCTGAATTTATAAAAATTCACTGTTATTAGATTTCTCTGAACCAAAATTACGAAACTTTTCATCATAATATTTATTTTTATATCTTACTGCATCAAAACGCTTCAAAAAATATATTTTATTCTAAAAAAACGACAATTTGTGGATCTTATGATAGGGCAACGTCTGCAAGGAATGGGGAGACATGGTTTAATACATTGACGCATTATAATATAGACACGTTATTCCCATACTAGCCGGCTTTCATATGTAGCAAATTTTGCATTGAAAGAGACAACAAATCTTATTTCACAAACGCTCTGCGTGTAGACAGAAAAATCAGGTAATACAAAGTCACGGTGACTAAAATATAACATGTCCATTCTTTCAATAGTGTACGATACTCTGTTCCTTTTTCCGTCCGTGGCGTCGCGCCTGATCACAACGAAGGTCCGTTCGATAACGAACGCAAGTAAGGCATTACCTTACTTTTGAGTTGCCAATTATATTTATACGATGATGCACTCATATGATACTCTGTCATCATATGAATCTCTGTCACTTCATCAGATTTGACAAGATCTTATCAACAGAACCGCACCTTATACTCAGATTAGTGAGGGAGTCCATTGAAATATACAAACATCCCTATTTCAACAGAGATGACAGTTTTAAACTATCAAGTATTTGGCGCCCTGTTCTTACGACATTGATTCAAGCCTTGAGTCCTAAAGTCCGTCGACGTAACTAGTACAAATTGCACACTAGCGACCTCTATTGTAGAAGAAGTGAACACTCCACAACAAAGTGCATATAATTTACGCCCTCGAAAGCAGTAATCAGTCCGCCCTCTGCCTCCGCGGGTAAAGGTCGTCCTCCTTATGACGTTGAATAAGCATTCAACGAAACGTCTAGAATCGTTTCTCGGAAAACATACGGTTCGTATAAAATATTCGCAACCATTTACAGTTAAATATGTGTAACCACCGTAATAACAACCTTAACTCTTTAATTTATTTATTCATCAATTTTACTTTGTTTCCTTCAAAGTATTCCCCCTCAGATACAATACACTTGTGTCAGCGCTTTTTCCAATACTCGGAGCACTTCTGATAAGCGCTTTTTGTTATGGCCTTGAGCTCTTTTTAAGCGATGCGTTCTTTATCTACTCAATCGCGGCCAAACTCCATCCTTTCATTGTTCATTTCAGTTTTAGGAACAGGAAAAGTCGCAGGGGGCAGTTATGATCCTTTTGAGCTAACCTAGATAGTTATTCACTCAACAGCTCCTGAGCGATTCTCATGCGACGGTTCTTTTGGTCAAAATTTAGCAATTTCGGAACAAATTTCGCTGCCACACGTTTCATGCCCAACTTTTCATTGCATGGCACGAGCCAACCGATATGCTGACATCCTCAGCAACTTCTCTAATGGTGATTCAACGATTATCCATAGCAATTTTCTTCACTGCAACGTTTTCATCGGTTGTTGACGTGCTGGGGCATCCAGAGCGGGCATCGTCATTAACATCTTCTCGGCCTTCTGTGAAGAGCTTGTAACACCAAACAAAACAATGTTGCTCAAAGTAGACTCACCAAATGCCACAGTCAACATTTTAAGTGCCTGGAGCACTTTATTTTATTTTTCACACAAAATTTAATACAGATTCATTGTTCCATTTTTTTCGATAGAAAAATATCGCCAAGCACA
Source organism: Agrypnia vestita (assembly GCA_016648135.1). Classification (NCBI taxonomy): domain Eukaryota; kingdom Metazoa; phylum Arthropoda; class Insecta; order Trichoptera; family Phryganeidae; genus Agrypnia; species Agrypnia vestita. Next base: position 13,959 of record JADDOH010005388.1, read on the forward strand.
CCAAAACACGTCTGACCTTTAATCTGTCAAAAACAAACTAAAAATGCAAAATGACTAAAATTGTCAACATATGTTGGGCACACGCGTACCAATATAAAAAAAAAATTCGTAAATCGAATATACATATCCGCGAAATTTGAAAAGTCACCTTTTTTTCGAACAAACTTCGTATGTACATATATACTAGATTATCATATATATTAAGGGGTTACGTGTAGTCAGGATTTTTAAAAAATCGAATTTTTTTTTTGGTGCTTTCTTAAAGCAAATGTTTCAAGAATATTGTGTGAAAATATCAACTCGATCCGGTTATTCGTTTTAAAGATATCCAACGATAACTGTAGGGCCCTCCGCTGCCGCCCGTACTGATACGCGGACGGTACTAGAGCCGGCCGGGCTGACAAACGGGGCCACTGCTACGGAACGCGGTTTTTACCTGTTTAATTCTAAGAATAATGTACGAAATTTCTTTTATACTTCTACTTTTAGACATAAGAACCTTTAGGCTAACTGAGATTTGATTTAGTGTTAGTACTTCAGTGGCAGTGAAACCCAGCAGTCGATAGGTAGTTGTGCGTGTATTATAATCATTTTCAAAAATTTATAATGAGACGTCATGAAGGTATGCAAGGAATATTAATGATTGCCAATGCATAGGATTACATTATGGACCTAATGCACACCGGTATGCTGAAAAACTCGATATAGAGCGCATAAAGATTGCTGACCAACGTGCAAATCAGGTCACTCGAGAAAACAAAATTTATTTATTTATTTCATTCTTTACTTTTACATTTGTTCGAGTTAGATTATACTATGCCTGTCTCACTAGAGAGCTCTGTGTTGAGACAGGCAAAAATGAGACGTAGATAAAAAAAATCGACATCTTGGAGGCTTACACATCGGCAGAAGATGTATTATATGTACCAGAAATAGACGACTCTACGTAAGTAATTTTTTAAATTGTATTTGTATTAATTATTTATGCATAAAACTTTAAACGCGTTTTTCTCAAAATAGCGTTTTCAAAAACGGTGTCCACGATATTTTAACTACTCGACAGATTTAAATGAAATTTAAACATCATATTTTAGGCATTAAAAACTTGTGCTTAATCGAAGGATTTTTTTTTTGACTTAAACTTTTTTTTATATAAATAATAAATGAGTGATTTTTTCCCTCAAAATTCATAATTAAGCTTTCAAAGACCGCCATTTTACTAAATTTGAAAAAAAAACTAAAAGAGCTTCGATTAAGCACAAGATAAACTATTGAACTACTAATTTATTTTTGTTTCATTAAATTTAGATAAACCACTAAGAAGCACTGATGGACACCGCGAGGCACTATTTGCAAAACAGGGGTCAAGAATCGAGATTCTATCGTAGTCCAGTATTAATAATTTTAATTGAAATTTTCGATATAGTTACTTAAAACATAGTGTAAAACGTTGGTATTATGTATTGAATCAAAACATTAAACAACCGTTCAAAAAATTTTTTGAAAATGTCTATTTTTTGTGCCTCTGACTACACGTAACCCCTTAAAGGGCTACTAACTGCATTCATCTCCACTCCTCCCCATACAATTACTTCGTGTTTAGTGGTTGACTAACAGATACCGCAGTTAGCCGATTTTAAAAGTTTAATATCAGAAAATTTCTAATATTTCTGATACCATACAATTGTGACGCAAGTACTTGTTTTGGCATCATTTTTAAACTCTTAATATACACAAAAAAAAAATTCGTAGACGTATTTTATAGAATAAAGTAAAGATTATTCTAAAAAAAAAGTTAAATTCCCCTATTGGGAACTCGCGAGATACCATAAACAAGCGATGGACAGGAGTAAAGCGGAATGGAAAAGTATTAACATTGTGACAATTAGTGCGAATTACGAAACTGGCGTGAATTCAGAAGAAATGCGTGCCCAGTGACTTTGGTGAGTAAATAAAACGTAATTTCATTTTAAGTGTTTTTTTTACCTTCCACGGCCACAACCCCGTGACAATACAAACATATCTTGATGGAATGTAAAATATTATACAAATTAAAATGGAGTTTAAATATGCTTCTTCATTCCGTTTGCGGCGGCATTTCATTAATATAACATTTCATTCCACAAATAAAGCATTCCATAAATGAAATATTTCCCTGTTATTTTCATCAAAGTGGTATGGCATTAGTTCATACCTACTATATGTAAGCATTTTTTTATTACTAGACAGGTAACCCGTACCTCGCATGGTTTCAGAGTTTAAGCACATAAAATATTATATATAAATTGTTGTTACAAAACTAAATTATTTTCTGTTCGGACGAAGTTCAGAGCGTTACGGACACATCCGAACATATTAACTAGTAAAACTGACATACTTTTCATGACGTAACATTACTTCGCGTCTTTGCTAAGGCCTAGTATATATTTATAACATCTTTTTGGCCATTTGTGGAAAGGCGGCCGTAGCAACATGCGTTAATCGGCCGTTTCGGTTTGGTGGTCCGGGGTTAAAACCCCGTCTCCGGCCGTTTTTTGACCGTGAATTCATACGAAATTACCGACGTTGCACGAAGTTACGGGAACAAACAGACGGACGAACGAACAGACAACGAAATATTATGTTTGATTCCAGCTTTACATTGATTAGTCAGAACAAAAAATTTGAAATCAGTATAAAATGGAAAAAAAATATGTTTTCAATACATTATGAATGAACTCACTATTTCTGTTAATCCAGATGACCTAAAATCTCTAATTACTGAAATTCTACTTAATTTGCTTCAGTTTTTCACAAAAAGCCAATTCAAATTTAACTTTCAAAACAACAAAAAATATTCAAAATCGTAATACGTTTGTGTAGCGTATTAACAGCGCCATCTGGTTTCGTCAGCGTTGTTTCAGCCACAATCAAAGGCTGTGAAAATAGCGCCATCTAGCGTAGCGTCTTGATAGCGACAGACATTATTTATTTATTTATTTATTAAGTAATCTTAACAGTTTCAATCATTATAATGTTAGAGTAAGTGAACATTGCATAAAACAATTACAAAGATTCACAGATATTTAGGGCTTAGTAAATTAAATACTATGTTGGATAAGAGAATATTTGAAACCTAAGAGAATATTTAATATTATAACGAGAAACAAAGAATATTAAAGTAAAATAATGGTAATCAATGAAGAAATTAATGAGTGTTGATAGTAACACGAGAATAGAGATGGGGAAAAAAGGGTGAGGAGGTAGGAAGTCAGAGTAGAGGTGGAGGAAGAGAAGATTAGATACAGTGAGTGACTGGCCAAATTCAATTTAGTGATGATGCTTTCAATCCGTAAGTTGTGTAATGCTGTGGTGAAATAGTTTAGTGGTACTAGAACGAAGTGTTACAAAGAGAGCGATGTACTTTAATGATACAAACATTTCGGTTTCCGAGTTAACGTATAGTAGATATACTAGAAGAAAGGTAAGATGTAAGATTCAGTATCAAAACAATGTTTTATTTCAAGTTTGGTGAAAAGATCTAAATAGCCAATTTTTTCCGTTAGATCTTCTTTAGCAGCCATGACAAGTCGCAGTCCAATAGAGCACTCCTCATTTCTTGACATTGAATTTGTGGTCCAGTTTGACCCTCGCCAACCACTGGACATTATGAATTACTCAGTCTCGATTTTATTGGTTTCTGTAAGAGGGCTTTGTGCATTACAGAACTCATCTCCACTCCAGCTGCATGCCCAGCCTACTCTAGCCTCCTCGCATTAATTTTCCTCGTGATATCTAGGGCGGAATGCCGTTGTTGAAGTTCCAATATAACCTGTTACCAATCTAACTTGGTCCATTCTCCGGTTGGGTTATCCCGTACAGTCTTTTTATGCGATTTTGAATTTACGCACTGTGCAAATGCAAGTTTTATAAGAATATAAATTGTTAGACTTATTTGTATTACTAATGTATGTTAATATTAGTTAATAGCGCGTTGTTTACATATATGCAACATAGCGCATGAAATTGGTGAAGGGGGGTATGACACTATACCTAAAATTATGTCAACAAATTAGTGTAAGTGACAGTGATATTATTTATTTATATCATGGACAGATACTTCGTGGTGCAAAATTATAATTTAAAATATGATAAATTAAGCGTTGTTTCGTTTACAGAGTGGAAGTTCATGATTAACACAATGAATTATACACAACGTTTTATTCCAATAATTCGAGTTATATAAGCCTAAGCGCTTTCGATGGACACAACCATCATCTTCAGAGGCAATATTAGAATAGTTCTAATATTGCTTCTGAAGATGATGGTTGTGTCCATCGAAAACGCTTAGGCTTATATAACTCGAATTAATGGAATAAAACGTTGTGTATAAATCATTGTGTTATTTAAAATAATGCATATTTTAAATTATTTAATAATCTTTGAATATTGACAAATAATAAAAAAACTATGGTGAAGCTTTAGAAAATTCAGTTCCCCTTGTAGTGATCCAGGTAGATAGTGGGCATCCTAATCAAATCGAGCGGACTGTATTTAATGTCGAAATGATGTTCAATTAATTTGCCTACTCCTGGCCGCGGCTAACAATGTGATGATGAATCCTATGGGGTGACCCGTCAAAAATACGTCGTGAAAAATAATATTTAATAATATAAATTTCATTGCAATGATTAAAGTCATTTGCCGTATGATGTTAGCGAAAATAGTTGTATGGCGCGGGTGGCAACGGCTGAGGTCGACAGATACGCTGTAACTATAAAAGGATCGCGGAATAAAATATTATACCTTCTTGAAATATTATAAATAATGTATTCTATACAATATTAATACTCTGCCTGTGCTAACTATACATTTAACTAAAATATATATTATTAACTGGAAATAATTATTCTGTGAAAATTGCGCTTTTGACTGCAATATTAACTAAAAATATTAACTAACATCTTGGGTTCGCAGACGAAATCGATAATACCTAATGCCCTTTGCATTTACTAAGTATATTACCTAAATAGCCACAGCTATTCCATCCTGTCCGTCAGGGACGAAACATAAAACACAGTTATATTCCTAAAAGTGCTACCTCTTACGCGACAAAAATACCTATTGCAGTCGGGCTATGAATATGAACTATTTCCGCCTCATAATGGCGCCTGGAACCAATACTAAAAACCTCACTAGAACTAATAAATGCGACTAAATCTCGATAAATACAATATATACTATTCGTAATACGTCGTTGAATTGGCACATGATTCGTCTAATGGATGAAGGACCCCGTTGTGTATCGTAATAACTTCAAATTCTTTTATAGGAGCATTGTGGAAACAATTGCATAATATTACGTAATAAAAACATCTAACGAACCTAATAATCTATACATTTATGTTACAATAAAATACGTTCACCAGAAGAATTCGTGTATTAGAAATAAAACATTTCCGTTTGGAAACAACCCAATAAAATCACTCGAACGGCATAAAGAGGAGAAATTCACATATTAAATAACACTGAAACTAATAATTTTAAACACTTTATATTAACATATTCTTACCTTGAATGGTGTCGTCTTAGACGTGTATGAACCTGTTCATATTAATTCCTGGGGAAAATAATACATATCTTTGCTATCTACGAAATAAGACATTTTTGAAACGAAACTTCTTTATAAATAAGTAGATAAGGTCTCGGGGATTGTTTGTTCGAAAGGATTCTACAACAGCCCGTGAGTTTATATGAAATAATAGTTTCTTTGAATGCTAAATTTTGGTTTTTTAAACCCTCAGCATCTCTGCTGAGAGGGGTTGAGGCTCCGCGCCCGCCTAAACCCTGTGGCCGACTTCCTAAGTGACTAAACGGCCCCCCTTGTTCCTCCGGAACTTACTGCATCCCGAGACTCTATCTCTTCTTTACGAGATGTGATCCTGTGACGCCTCACTTTTAGGCTTATGATTGAGATGTACGTACTCTTTTGGTACGAGTTTCTGATGATGGGTGTTGTCTTGAGGCGCCTTTCTTTTAGGCCGGTGTTTGAAGAATCACGTACTCTTTTGGTACAAATAGATGACGACATTAGCCTCCTTTGCGGGCATAGTCAGCGATGTTACAAATTATTGTGCAATCTCATTATGCCTTTTCAGAGCGGCGTCCCACGATTCTGCATCTTGCAACATTTACTTTGTACAAATGTTAGAGTGTTAGTAACATATTTACAATATCCCAGCTATTCCATATGAGTGAATGATTTTTATATTTATTCTGGCCCTGTCTTTCTTACAGAGGACGAAATAGAAGTTAACGTTTTCTATCAAGGTTTTACAGCATTCAAGCATGGAAATCCTTCCAAAGACAAAGGGAACCTTTTTGTGGGTTTAAGTAGTTTGCGCCAGATGAGGTTAGGTGGTCGGTTTATTGACGACCCCGAGCAACAAGGAGGACCCCGCCTTTAAGGGGCCCTGCAGGGGCTTGTGCGGGTTCCACGCCCAAGTGCCGGCAATCATCCACCCCTCAGCCAGCTAAGCTAACACAAACCAGATATCCCCAATCTTTAGTTAGATCTCCCCATTCTGTCCTTTACTCGTCATTCTGAAGCCACTTATTAAGCTGAATATACCGAGGTACTCGATTCATAAAGAATTAGTTGTAGACCGAGTGTAATGATTGCGCAATACCTACGCAATACAGTAATTATTATAATGCTACTAAGTAATTCATATAGAACTCCGTGTATTCAATTTTCAGCATAAACGGTATGAAATTCGCTTTGCATAAAAATACATCCGTTTGGAACGGAATTCTCGTACGATTTGAACCAATATCACACAAGCAATCGTGATATTTAATTACACATAATTATTCCGAACTCAAATATTCCCAAAATAAATACATTTCGATAGTGAAAATAATTAACCGTAATAAATAATATAAATGTGTTCCTTAGCTGTTACACAGTGGCTGTATGATCCTCTCTGGTACTGATGAATAGTAGATTCCTCCATACGTCCGGGCAGCAACTCCATCCGCAAATGCTGTTCTGGAACTCAGGGCTCCGTCGGTAGTCTGTTGGGCAGCGCTCCCGCTCGCAAGTCTGGTCTCGAACTGAAGGGGCTGAGTACATCGTGTTCGCTCCTTTTATAGTAACGATTTCACCATACCTCTCAAATCCACGCTAGTGCAGTGACTCATCCTATGCGCGATGACCTCACCGCCGGCGCTCGCCATTGGCCGGACTCAGCCATCAGGACGGTCGCCTCCGGCTCAACCCGTCGAAAGGTAACGCGTGCCTGTGATTGGTCCGTTTCGTTAAAATAAGAGTAAAGCACTCGCTACACGCGAGACTTGCTGTGCCGTTTCATAAATAATAAAGGCTCGCTCGCACCTACACACAAGGTCGAGTCTATTAGGATTGGCAAACGATATCAATTTAACACAGAATTATATCTATGGTATAATAAAGATCTAAGAAATATTACTTGTATAGCTGAATATTCAATATTTTGTTAGCCTCTTGTAATACATAGAATCTTAAGAAGAAATATATCAGGCTTTTACTTTTAAACGATTCAAACAGAAGAAATATATTTTTGATTTCCATACTTGACTTTTTTGAATATTATTATTTTAAGATTTCTAAATTTATTAAATCTATCTCTATGTCGACCATCACAGCTTCCCCCTTATTTAGAGAGAGGAATGATCTATCAGACCAAGCCTATCTGCTAAATAACCCAATAGGATAGTATATCTCGTGATACTTATCAAGAGTTTCTAAAATTCCTTTTAAAATAAATCGTTGTTCTTATCAGTGCCAAATTCTTTTTCAATGGAACCTTCTTTGCCTATTTAAAGCTACTGTAAACCATCTGCCTGTCATTCAAATGAAAAGTGTACAACTAACATAAATATAAGATTTGAAAGCAAAAGGACTGTATCTAATTTATTCAATTGACTGAAAAGGTTCGATTCTTCATAATCGATTGAATGCCTCAGTAATCTCATCATTGTGTCTGCTAACTACTCAAGCTCCATCCTGTTATCAACACTTAAAAGGAACGCCCCTTCCCCCACTTTGTTATCCTCCTTGCTTCCCTTACAATGGTACACTCCTAGTGTTCACCACCTCGCAACTCTATACTACATTCCCCAGCACATACCTCCCTTCCCCCAGAATATACTCCCACTAACACTCCCCACATCCCCTTCAAGCTATACAAACCAACTCAACCGAGTAAATATTTACTGTATATTTCTCCTATGAAATGCAAGCTATGATAAATTTGAAGTTCCAGAATTATGTTTGACTATGATTTAATGTTCGTTCTATTCGTATAACCTAAACATCCAGCTTCCTAATATATAGAGCAAACCCTTCAATCTCAATATCTCCTGTACGCGAGTAAACATGATGACGATGATGCTTGCTATCCACTCCATAAAAGCAAAGGTGCAGTCCGTCTCCAAATTTTCTAATGACTAGTCGCAAATGGATAAGTGTTCACCATCTTGTAACACAACTCTAATTCCCCCTTCCCCCAAACTATACAACCGCTTCTATCTCTAGTTCATATAGTCCTTTTCTAACCAAGCGAATGGTCAACCGCATATTTCTACTATGATTGCAAACCGCGACAAAATGAACTCTTGTACTCCATCTAAACTATGAACCCCATTCATATACGCAGTACATGTCATATTATGTAGAATCAGCCTATTGACCTCAATATTTTACGTATATTGTAATGACTGCCATAATTTATTATTGGTGTAATATGAGGAAGAAGAGGAAGAAGAAGCCGCAAAAGTAGTGGATGACAACAGAAGAAGAAGAAAATGAATCCATCGAAAGGCATAAGATAAAGAAGAAAAGTTACAACCGAGTGTAGTAGTAGATAAAGACGAAGAAGAAGAAGTCTAAAGATATAAAATAAGAAGAAGACGCGAATGTAGCAGTAGGTAAAGAACAAAAGAAGACGAAGAATAGACGTAGAAAAACAGTCGAAAATTATAAGATAAACGGAAGAAGACGACATGAATGTAGTTATAGAAAGTATAGTTGTAGAAAGAAGAAGAAGAAGAAGAAGATGAAGAGTAGACGAAGAAAAACAGTTGATAAGTATAAGATAAACGGAAGAAGACGAAATGAATGTAGTTATAGGAAAAAAAGAAGAAGAAGAAAGTGGAGAAGCAAATAGTAAAGAAGAAATAAGAGAATAGGAAAAAGAAGAGAGAAGAAAGAAGAAGAAAAGAAGAAGAAGAAGAAAAGAATGTAGTAAAAGGAAAAGAAGAAGAAGAAGAAAAGGTAAAGAAGAAGAGAAGACGAAGAAAAGACGTAGAAAAACAGTCGAAAAGTATAAGATAAATGGAAGAAGACGAAATGAATGTAGTAATAGAAAAAGAAGAAGAATAAGAAAGTAGAGAAGCAGTCGAAAGATATACCATAAGACGAAAAAGTAGTTGCAAAGTATTGTAATAATTGCTATTTATAGAAGAGAAGGTATTTGAAAAGTAAAGCATAAACGGTATGTATTCAAAGAAGAAAAAGACTAGAGTGAACATAATCAATAAAAAAAACCTTCGTACCGAAGAAGAAGAAGACGCTGTTGAAGTCAATATAAATAAAAAGGGGAAAGAAAATATATATATAACCGTTAGCATATACGAATAAGAAGAAGACGAAGAAGAAGAAGAGGAAGAAAAGGATAGGAACAAACCCTTCGATAATTGTAGAACGTAAAAGTATATATAACTATTATCCGTCTCAACTAACTTTCCAGCCAACCCTCAAGGGAGATATCTAAAGACGACGCATGTTTGTTGAAGAAGTGGATCTCCAACCTTTATCCGGATGTCAAGAAAGTTTCCGATAACTATTCCTTACTAACCTGTCTTCCCCCAGATTTTTAAGCGTTTGTCAAATAATCAGGCGCAAATCCTCCGTATAACTGTAATATCGTTCCTCCCAAAACTTTTTGAAAACCTAAAACAACTTTATTAATATGTTCCGTATTCATCATCCCCATACTTATATGTAACATAACATTATAAAATTTTTAAGTGTTCCTTTAACAACGCGAACATGTTTAACGAAGTACACTGTTACAAATCAGAAGAGGTGAACCCTAATATCTGTACTAGCTGTAGTAGTCATCACCAACACTGATATCCACAGAAGATGTATGTGTGTAACTGAATCAAGAATTCCTAACGTATAATTCGGTTTGCTATACGACTGGAATCTATTCAAGATCCAAACGACTAATCTTCCTACCCTAATCTAAAAGTAATGGTCACGACGACGCATGAAGGTGGATGAATCTAATGATGATGCTATTACTATATAAAAAGGTTTTTTTCAAAGTCCTCCCGGTAAAATCTATTTTCAAAATTTTTTTTTTTCAAAATGTTAAAGAAGAATTCAAAAGCTCTCCTGAAAATTTCTTTTTTATTTTATTTTATCACTATTCAAAAGGATTTCTACATACACCCAATGTATAGTAAAAACAATAAATGCTTTATCAATCATAGCGTTACGATTTCTCAAAACTTGAAGAAACTCACATATCGTTAATTCCGGATTTACTTTTGTATTATTTCCAAGAAGATTGTGCCTAAAACTAAAACAATCCTTATATAGATACGTACGAAATTTGAAGTAGTGAGATGTTTATTTCTACTCTGCCTATAAATAAGCTATATCAACGTATATTGTAATATAATATTTATTAATGAAGATAAAACAATTTCAATTAACGTTGCAATGAAGCGAAACAAAGGAATATATATAAAAAAACACAAGTCCAATTTTTAATTATTCGTTACTAAGAGTATATATATATTGCGCTCTCTATTACCGCTTCCTATAGACTAATACTAGCGAAGGCTCAAAACTTTCTCTGATTTCCGCTAGATGGCGGTAGTATGACCATTTTAATTCATATGCCAGGAAGCAATTTTATTCTTGTAATTCAAATCAAAATAATTTTTAGATCAAAACAAGAAACTCAAATAATTATTTCGTGCAACAATACGCGTCTGTGTTTATATTACGAACAAGTCTATCAATCCTGCATACAACAAAGAAATTATAATTAGTTTGAATAACCAGAACCGTATATAACTGTGTATAACAATTAAGAACACATTTAGATAATTAGAATAATTAAGAACCATAATAAATCAATGAAGGAAATTATTTTTTTTTTTTCAATTAATTCAGCAACATTGTAGATTGACATTTTATTTTTTTAGGACAATTTTTAATATAACACCTTGACGATAAAAAGGTATCTCCGAACATGCACGTGAAAGTTATCAAATAATATAAGTAGATTTGTAAGAATACTATAATCAATAATTTTTTTGTGTAATTATTATCTGTAAAAATTTAGCTGAATTTAAAGATCTTTTTTTTCAAATATAGAAACCCTTTTTAATATCCATAAGACAAATATATAACAAGTGTGGATTT
>JADDOH010005389.1:0-14754 GCA_016648135.1 Agrypnia vestita
TCAAGCGTGCGTCATTTATTACTAAGTAGAGCATAATGCAATGTCAAATTTAACTGTTGTGTCGTCCTCATTGTGATAATTTAATTGCTCGAGTGTCATTTGCGTTTTGGCTTGCAATCAAATGTAACGGCTATGTGCAGTATACGATCCGAGTGCATCGGTCTCCGGGCCATTGCAAGCTCTTAATGCATTCCTTAATGCGCGCAGCACCGTCATATCGGCTTATTAAATACGTCCACAAATCACATTTATTGGTCGTTGTGTTATTTTAATTATTCTCGCACCACACGTCGACTCACAGAGCATTAAAACGTTGGGAAACGATTGCGCAGTGGGAAGATTTTTTTTTTCAAAATTTAAACAGTCCCGGACCCAGACCCGGAACAGTTTGCCTGAAGGCGTTGTGTCTGCAGCCAGTGTCAATCAGTTTAAGAATAGGCTGGACATTCAAATGAGAGACAGTGATATGGGCCTATCAGCTTAATCTGCCTGCCCATTATCAATAATAATAATAATAATAAAGTCATCAGGGAATAATCCAAGATGATGGTCCCGTTGTTCATACAATGAAAATCAGTGTTTCACTATATAATTTAACGTCCTGTTAATTTAATTTAACTAAAATAATCGTAATCTAAATTAAACAAACCAAACCTAATAACCTAACCTAACCTTACCTCATATATTGCCTATGAAATGTCAAAATATGTAGTGCATTTTTCGGAACTTTAAAGTATAATATCTTATTTAATGCTTACTATTTAAACGTAAATTATCATTCATTTTGTTATTAGCACATTCAATAATATAGTGAAATACTAATTTTCGTTGTATATGCAATGGGACCATTATCTTGGATTTAGCCGTCATCAGTGATGACGAGGAAAACGCGCAACCTCCCGTTTATGAACTTCGACGAACTGGACCAATGTTAGGTTAAATTATTCATCCCACGAGTGCGTCGTTATCTTTAAACATGAAATAATCTGATGGAAAAATTACTACGATTAGCAGCATGTACCTATTAATGAGCGCTTGACGTAATAATTTTTAAGAGCCAGTGTATGAAAGTTACGAAAAAAGCATGGATTCTTGCATTTTGATGGGTAACATCTCAATTTCGTGAATGCCACGATGGAAACGTGTAACTGGAAGTAGAAATGAAAAAATGTTCCGATTTCGAATTTATTAATTTTATTCGGCAGACTCAACTTTGACATTAGGCGTCGGAATAAAATGTCAAATTCGATAAATTAGGGTTATGTTGAATTTAGATTTCTAATATCTCAGGATAACTTTGGTTTAGAAAAAAAATGTTAGACAAAAATAATGTATGTACAACATATACAGGTGTCTCATAGCTAGTAGCAAAAACTTTACAGGTGGATTCCTACTTTGATAATGAGTCGAAAATGTTCAAGCAACCATTACCGTCAATAGTTACGGAGATATGCAATATCAAAGTTTGCATTTTTTTCTAATATTTATGACTTATTTTTTGCAAAAAGTTGAACTATCATTATAATAAAAATTCATTCGCTTTAATACAATTCGAATAAAGTGATAAAAACCTTGCAAAAATTAAAAGTAGATTTTTTTACGAGGTTTTTATCATTTTAATTGAGTTGTATTGAAACAAATGAATTTTCCGTAATCGATATAAGTTGCTGTAAGGATTGTTCAACTTTTTGCAAAAAAAAATCAGAAATATTGAAAAAAAATGCACATATTGATATTGCATATATCCATAAATATTGATTAGGTTGTGGTTGCTTGAACATTTTCAATTCATTATCAAGGTAGGAATCCATCTCTAAAGTTTTTTCTACTACCTAACTATGAGACACTCCGTATATTATTGATTCCGACAAAAAAAAATTATTTGTAAAAGTTGAAGCGATTTAATAATAATACGTGTTAAGGAAAAATATTAATAAAATCAGTTGTTCATTTTTCATACACTTTACAAATATGTATAAGGATGATTTATGCAATATATATTCACATGTACAAGAATATATGTTTAATTGTACCTCCGTATCTTTTTGGTTGGAAACCACTTTTGAGTTTTTTCACCCGATTTTAAGGTATTCTCTGCGATTATGATTATCTTTATGACTCGCCAAAACTGCTAGCTTGAACTTCTTTACTGACCCATCTAAACTGCTGTAGGTAATCAATTTGAAAGTGTCGTTACTGAGAAACGAACGAAGTGATATTGAGAAAAGATGTTACACATCATTTGCGACTACTGTAAGACTCACTCATTTTTTTTTCATTAACTTAACGACTTATAGGGCAACCAAACGTTAATTGCTTACCGGCAGGCTATGTATTTACACTTGTGTGTTGCGCTGGGGCAGTTTGTCTGTCGCAGATACGGTGCGTACAAAGCGCCGCGCCGGTCGTAATCACAATACTTTGGTGACTCAAGTATTGTTGAAGGCTGGCGTGTCGAAAAGTCATGGCTATCATATTCATTACTGTAATAGAGGATAAAGCAGTTACTTTCACTTCCACACATTGCTGCATTTTCCATCTTATTAAATCAAATAGATCGCGTGACGACGTAGTATCTATTTTGAAGGATTGATATACATTGAACAATGAAAACATAACAATAAAGCAGTACCTATCTAATTTCGACAAATTTGGGATAATCTTCGACGAAAATATAAAAAATGTATTGGAAATTCATAATTAAGTAAGAGTGCTGAGATTTTTTTAATTTAGAAACAAGTCAGTAAGCCAGCAAAACACTTTTAAAAAAAATTTAACTTTCAAATAAGATTTCACAGTATTTATGAGACGAGTAATTGCTGGCTTATGTGACTCAAAAAGTCCGCGGCATTTATCCCGCTTTCTCAAATATATCTTCTTGGACTTGCTGCTTTCAACGAGTGTACCTAACTAAATTACTTAGAGAGAATTGTACGCCACGTTATTTTGGCCGGACAGAAAGTTTCCATTAGAAATCAATGCATGCAAAGGACTATTCATCTTTTACCCTGCAGTCATTATTCCTTCTCAACCATTCTGCTTCTATCAAATGTACTTTCCAAATACACAAACTCAAAGCAAACAAGTGCAATGCTAGGATAAATTATGTATTAAATGAAAATTATCCATTAGGTACTATCTCTACTTACTGATTCAAGATTTAGATACAAAAATTGAATATTTAAGATGTCAATTATTATTGAATTTACAGCTAAAACTATAGAAATCGCCCACATTTAAATAACACGTCAGCCACATAATAACATGTAGAAGAAATCTTATTGTGCAGAAAGAAATAAAAATGTAAACTGATCAATATACAGCAATTAAAAGTTTTCCTAAACAGACAAGTCTTTTTTGTTTCTGGAGAATGAAAATGTGTGTTTAAAACACTTACTCAAATTAATTAAATAAATAATTATTGGGAGTGGTGGTGTTTGCAATCCATTTCTACAATTATGAATAAAAACATTTATTTTTTTTGTTTTTTAATCAAATATACAACCCTCCACTTCACCCCTTCTCACAGTGTTCCCTCTCTGCCGCCACCTACATATATGCCCCCTCCACTGGACTTGCAACCCATACACGATATTCACTCCCACACACTCACCTGAAGAAGGAAACATGTAGTGGTTATATTATAAAATAAAACATGATGTAGATTTTTACAGTCCTTTTTAACAGTCCGGCAAAATTGATAATTCAAAAATCACAGGCGAGCCACTGACTGTTCCTATTTTTATTACTTTTGGTAACAATTTAAATTAAGCCTTAATTATTAAGGTATTATGCAACAAAATAAATGCAATATTATGATATTGTTGTTTATTGAAATAATAAAATAAATTGCATCTTCTGCCAAATAAAGAAACAAAATTTAAATAATTGGTACAATTAATGTGATTTCTGAAATTGTTTCTGTTTTAATAATTCTCCTATGTTGATCGTCGGATCAGATGTTGGCAGTAGCAACGAATCAGAAATATGTTGCTCAGTTAGAGATGTGCGGTAATTATTTTTTATATAATTAAGATTTGAAAACATCTTTTCAAAAACATATCTTGATCCGAAACGACTTAATAATTAAAAGGCCAGGTCAATTATTTCAATCTCAAGTTTCATCTAACGCTAACGAAAAGTATTTGCACTTTTTTACGATCTCTTGGATCTGGTCATAGATTCAACTGATATCTCCTCCACCCATCTCGTAACAGTGTTTCGAGAAAGAAAAACACTGTGCAAAGATTGTCAAAGCCTCTTTAACAATTTCTCCATCAGAAAAAGGCTTCTTCTTTTTCGTCAAAAGCAAGGAAATCTCGTAAGATATTTTAATTATAGATTCAAGTTCGTCGTGCCTTTTAACGAAAATATTCTGTTGGTTGAATAGTTCCCATTACTTTTTCTTTAAAAAATTTTCTTTCTTTTTCAAAATTATTATGATTTTGCTTATAATGCCTTTCAAAATTTATTTTTTTGCAAGAGCTACTGTAGTAAAGCAAAGTAAACATGTGGATTTCTGCACCTTGCTTTCAGTAAAATAATATTTATTTTCCCATTCATCATGAAAAACACAGTAGGACTCTGTCGATTTCGACGTACTTGGTTTGCTGTGAGCCATACTGTAACAAACAGCGTGTTTTACTTTACTTCCTGAATACTTAATTAATGTGAAAACATGTAATCAAGTTTATTGTAAGGAAAACTTAAACTACCTAATAATGAATAATATGTGTACCTCTGAATGCCAAAGTAAACACTTGTTGTTTTAACAAAAACTGACCAGGTAGGTATATCCAATATTTGATACAGTACGATCTTTAAAATCACTTAACATGCAACTGTCAATCAAAAGGTACCTATGAACACGAACTATTCTATGGCTCAAACAAAAAACAAAGGAGCTATCTATGGTCTATCTATGATCTTCCGAGCAGGACAGCTAATCACATGACCGAGGGCAACGCGCACCATTTGTTTCTGCAGTGCATGACAATTTTTCAAGTTGGCGGGAATGTTAATACTTGATCATGCGGGCCATTTATAATGCATTCCACATTGTGGCCCGCGCCACATTATCTATCTACACCGAGGCTGCCCAACCCCGGGCTGGGGTTGGGCAGCTACCCCAGTATGTACTAATGTCTCAACAGTAAAAAGTTGAAGAACTATATGAAATTGATTTGATTCACTAGATAGGTACTGGGTGGAAGTAAACTTTACTTATACCTCAAGATATATTTTAGATGTCTCATAGAGACAAAGCTATTTTTTACATGGGAATGTACGTATGGTCTTTTTGGGTGTTACGTCTTACGACCTATTGCACAGCTGGCTTAAGTGATCACTTCACACAATGTAAAATTCACCAATTCCACCCATGATAGACCACCACATCTATAAAATATTTGGATGTTGTATAAATGTTTAACTTGCACACCATGTTTCATATGCGAGTTATATTGTTACTACTGCCACCTGCAGTCGAAAACTTTGTCATTCCCATAATCCAATGAAGATGTCTCTTTTGACAATGAGATACATATCTTGACTAATACATAGACATACATATAAAATATATACCTTTAAAATATATACGTTTTTAAACCTATATTTTTATATGTGTATATGACATTCTTCCGTATTATTAACATTACACTAGAATACCTACACCGTAAAATTAAAATTTTTAACTACTTTATATATCAGTTTTTATATGTGTATTCAAAATATTTGTTCTTGAAAAAATTGAACATACTCAAAATATTTTTAATTATGTTAAACATTAAATTTTTTAATATTAAACATAAAATTGAATGACTTATAGTCCGTCCAACTTATCTGGAGAATAAAGGAGGGCGTCCCAATCGTTGTGGTACTGCCCATAGTCTAAAAATTATCTCATTTGTAGGGAATTTTATGCAAATTCGTTTTTTCTTAAACAAGTTATTAAGCAGTATACGACACGATAAAAAACAAAAAATGTAAACTAACGTACAAATAAATTTATCAAAATATACATTCGTAAAATACACAACGTCACAAAATGTCGTTTTTTCAAAATCAAAGAAAAATACAATTTTCAGGAAAAAAAACAAACAATAATAATTATTTTAGGCCGGCGCCACATTACGCAGATCTTCCGCCGCGTTTTTTCCGTTGCGCCAAATCGGCAAAGCAAATAGATCGACCGATCATCCGCGTAGTGTGTTTAATAAGCGCATATTGTATGGAAAGAAATGTAGCGATGTTCCACGACAGAAGAGACGCGGCGGAAGATCCGCGCAGTGTGGCGCCGGTTTTATTCGGTTTCTCATACCTAATGATCATGACCACCATGTTTAACTCAGTATCAATCGGTTTAGGGCCGTTGTATCAACTTGGTTTATAGTAAGCTTTCGTTCAAAGCATAGATATTTTGCATTTTCCTCCGATCTAACAACTCGCTCTCGTAAAAATCTATGCTTTAAATGAACTATTGCTATAAAATAAGTTGATGCAACCAGTCTTTAATGTGCATAAATAAATAAAATTATTTTTGAAAAAAGATGTTTATACAAATAAACTCGTTAATGAATTATGTAATAAAAGTATAAATAATAAAAATTTTATGTAAAAAATTATCGAATAAAATATGTTCTAAAACTTTTCTCATCTTACGGCTTCTAATTCAATTTTTCCACTTATCCTTGTTCTTTTTTTCCGGGTGTAGATATTTTAATGCCCATTTCCACGGCCACTTTACTTTCTTTAACTATTTTGTAAATTGCCGATTCAGAAATACCTGAAGAAATCGTATAATAGTAAAATAAAAAACTAAGTATGGGAAAATCATTATAACTGCATGGCAGCACTAACCTGAAGTGGCGGCAATAAGTCTATGAACAAAATCAAACGGTATAATTGGGGCTTTTAGACGTTGTTCCTCTTCAAAAAACGTGTGCATTTTCAAGATTATTTCCCGAACACCGCTTTTAATGGTTTTTGGCGTGGTGACAATCTAAAATTTTCTTAAAAAACTATCGAAACAGTCGTGAACCCATCTGTAAACAAATTCTGTCAAAGGTTTGTCAGCTGTAGATAATCCAATATGGCGTCGTTAGTTCCAAATTTGGCCATTCTTCAGATAAGTTAGACAGACTATATACCTATTTCCAATTAAGAAAGACAATAAAATTAGGATGTGTAAGCCGTGCGTACAAGGCATATTATTTTGTTGTGTTGGTGTTTACACCCATAAGCACCAACACAACGAAACGGTGTGCGTCTTGCCTACCCTATTCCTTGAGCCTCCTCCAAAATCAAATACACTGAACAATTCTTAACCGATTATTTATGTTAACTCATTCTAATACTTAATTCATTTGAGATATGTGTGAAGAAAACCAATTCACTTATGAGTACTTCTTAAATTTGTTTATGTCTTTATCTTTATATAATTTATGATTGTAATCATGGTGATGTTATGAAAAAAGTGTGAGTTGATTTAACAAATAATTTCTTCTAAATATACAAAAAGACTTGAAATAAGGGCTTTAAATGTTGTTTCTTTTGTTTTTACAGGTGAGTGAATCTTTTTTTAACATATATGTAATTGATTAAATGTTTTTGTAAAAAGTTTTAAAAAATTTATATGTTTTGATAAATAAATCTTTTGTTTTTACAGAGAAACGCAATTACGACTTTGTTTCATTAAGAGTGCATTATCATTATATATGTATTACTAAAAAATACATAAATATGTACTTCAGTAAGCATTCCATCCTATCATTTGTTTTAGATCACCTAATCTGTAGTACTCAATGAAAGAATTAAAATAAAACTATACATGTAATATCAATTTTTAATGCGCAATCACTTACACAAGATGTTCTCATAAAACAATTGATTTCTAAAAAGTCTTATGTAGCATTTGGAAAAACCTGTTGGTATCTAATATAAGAAATGAATACGATGTGGCATATGAACAGATAAAATAAATACTAAGTAAGGTCTACAGTTTCATTGAGGTCCGTGTCTTTTTCAGTGTTATTGATTTTATTATGAAGCAATTTGATAAAGGGACATTCTTCTTCATCCCCTAGATTGGTGATGACAGTTGGTCTGCTAATACTAGGGCCGGCCTGTTGAGCTTGAGAAGTAACAGCGGTGTGGGCGAGCATTCCCCTCTTTCTTTTGTTTTCTCTGGATCCAGTTGCAGCCGCACTCTCTTCAGCCAACTTTGAAATGTGTGCTTTCTATAATAATTATTCTAATGAACAAATAGTTATGTAACATAAAATAAGAAAATATTTGAAAAGGAAACTACGTACTTAGTTATCTGAGTTACGTACCTATTTACTAATTCACATTTTTGATTTTTTTATTACTTAAAATCTTGTATCTGCTTTGCACCAATTATTTACCAAGGCTTTTCAGTCAATCTACTATCTTTTACACTTTCAAATAAAAATTAATGTTTTGATAAAAATGAATGTCATGATCATCCTTAATTTCATTTTCTCAAAATCATAATATCAGTCTCTATTTGTCTATTGTTACCGAAAAAAACATCAAAGTATTGTTTCTATTGAATCTGATGGAATTGCATGACATATTTAGATTATTTTATTAAATGTAGGAATATGTACATATATCATTTGTTAATGTTTATTGGTGTTTAACCCATATTGTGTGGTTTCATTATAGTGAAACTACATTGATTAAAATGCATCATAAAGGATAATACCTTATCTCTTACATACATTCAATTGCTAGTTGAAACCTTATAGTCAAAGTTATCAAAATTTTTAGTCTTGTTATTGTAAAAGTTTAAAATTAATATAAATTACAATTTAAAACAGCTTTGGTTCTGTACTTAGGAAAGCCAATTGCATAATGTTTATAAATTAAATGATTTATCATTACTGACCAAATTACACGTCCCCAACACAGATTAATAAGGGTAAAAACAAAACATAAAGTGTCATTTACCAATGATGGATTTCGTCTGACTAACAGTTTGACATCTTCTGCGTTGATTGTACTTCTTTTTGCATGCCTGAAATGACAAAGTATTTATATATGATGATGTGAGATGACAAATGAGAATAATATTCTAGGTTAATACATCTCTATCAGCACCCTAATTTCTATTCAAAATTAATTAAGGAGACTCCCCGGAGTTTTTGCTACTAGCTATGAGACATCTGTATGTACTTGTATTTTTGGTTATGGAATTTCTATTTCTTTCAACTAAAGACACTTTTACACAATTTTCTTTACAAAATATTCAGTATTTTTTGTAAACTTTGGTTTTGGATCTATTATACAATTGGACGTAGTTCTACTGAAAGTGTTTGCAGGATGGAAAATGTAAATTTAGTTTTTTTGTAACGTGATTACTTTTATCCCTTTCAACTTGCATCGATACGTTCGTGCGTTCACATAAAAAAATATTTCCCGCTAACTAAATCGTTTTTCGGCCGGCAATGATTGTGCGTTCATGCACGCGTGAACGCATAATCATTGCAGGCCGGTTTGAACCGGAAAAACGGTTTAGTTAGCGGGACATATTTTTTTATGTGAACGCACGATCGTATCGATCTGGGTTGAAAAGGTTATAGTAATTCTTTCTATGAAAAATTTTGTGCATTTTTATGTTAATTTATATTGTCTTCATGCAATTTACAACAATGTGAAATTATAATAACATTAAGGTAAAAGCACTAATGCTGGACAGTGAACTAAAGAATGACACTTTTGAAAAAAACCTTTACTGCTAAGAATAACAATCATTGAAATTCCTTTTCTATTGATGTAAGAGACATTTAGGGACATCTATGAGACTTTGTCAAAAACTTCCATACGCTTTCTTAAGCAAATTTTTATACAGCGTCAGTTGACAGTAAACATGTGAAGAAGTGAACATATGCACCGTGATTTCTAAATTTTTTTCTTAAGGACACTGGCACTTGGAGGTATGATTGGTCTAAATTTTTACGATTATTGTTACTTTTTGTTTTGTATTTATAAATCTATACAACTATTGACGTACTAAGGCTATTGTCTTCTCATTTCGGCTACATTTTTAACAATTTAAAGTGGTGTCTACTATTAGTATCAGAAAAATGAATCAAAATCTAAAAGACGACGCGTATGTCATCTACCGAGGTTACACCAAACTGAATTATTCAGCTCATTTTCATGCACAGATAGTCTCTATTTTCTGTAAATAAAATGCTGTTTAAGTTTTGTTCGTTTTACGTTACCCAATCCAACAGTAGACAGGGTGTCAACTATTGGGGTATACTAGGTGTCAACTATTAGTTCTATTGAATTCAGATTTAGAGTATGAGCACAATGCCGCCAGTAAGAGGACAGATGTTTCGTTATTCTGAAGCTGATATGGAAGCAGCTATACAAGAATGCAGGCGAGGCGTCTCGACAGCAACTGTTGCGAAAAAATTCGGGGTACCTAGAGTAACTTTACTGAATAAAGTAAAGGCAAAGATACTTATTAAACACAGAATGGGAAGAAGCTGTTATTTGAACGAAGAAATAGAACAAATGCTGATAACATGGGCAAAAGCCGTGGTCAAACAAGGTTTCCCAATAGGGAAAGATAATTTGCAAGATAGCGTTAAGAAGATAGACGATATTAATGTGGAAACCTCATTCAAGAAAGGCAGACCTGGAAAGAGATGATACAGTAGCTTTCTAAAAAATCACCCTGGCCTTATTACAAGACAGCCCCAAAATTTTACTGCTTCCAGAGCTTCTGTGACAACTTCTCAATTAAAAAATTGGTTTGAAGAAGTTAGCAGTTACTTAAATGATATGATAAAATGATAAATATAATGATAAAATGATAAAGTTACAGCGAAATTTTAAATAAACCTCGGCAAGTTTTTAATATGGACGAAACTGTTTTTTTTCTTAAATCCTAAAAATCAATGTACCAAAAAATTAACATGGATGAAAAATAATGTTATACTGTACTTCTTGACGGCAATGTTGCCGGAGATGTTCTACCCCTACGGTCATTTTTAAATACGAGAGGATACCACAAGAGTCAAAATTGTAAGTTCCTGAATCATGGGGTATTGGGCGTTCGGATAATAGCTGGATGACCAGAGAGAACTTTTACATATGAAATATTTTCAACACATGGTTAAATGACAACAATATTCCAAGACCAGTTCTTCTTTTTATAGATAGCCATACGTCACATCTTTCTTTTCACGTCAGCAAATTTTGCTCTGAAAATGGCATTATTTTGATTGTTCATTTTCCAAATGCGACGCATTTACTCCAGCCAATGGATGTCACAGTTTTTAGAACCCTTAAAGTAGCATGGAAAGCTGCAGTGCGTTCTTGGCGGTTGGAAAATAGTGATTCGCCAATTTCACGCAAAGTGAATTTTTGTCTTTGTTAATCAAAGTATTAAAGGATACGTTAGTATCTGCAATATTTCAAAATGGGTTTCGTAAGTGCAGACTAATACCATGAAATACTGATGAAGTCTGCTTTAATCCTGGAGCCGCCAAGCCATGAATCAACCGAATTAACAGAAATACAGAAAATGGCGAAGAATACGGAATTGGAAATTGGAATTTTTTTTTAGATAAATACATAGATGCCGAAAATTATAAAGGTATGTCTAGTATTAGTGCTAATATATGTCTATTATTAGTTGTTTTTTTGTTTGGTGCTGTCATTTGCTAGTTCCTATGACAAAGCATGAAAAAATATAAATTTTAGTTAAAAATATATTATTAATTTAATATTTTGTATGAAAAAGTTACTTTATAAATGTTGCTGTAATAATAAAATAAAAAATTAACTGTCATCTTGTGATAAATATATTTGATTTTGATGAATGAAATTTGTGTTGTTCTTAAAGTGTTATGCATAGTGCCTTTACCTTACCATTATTTCAAAAAAAATTTTGATATAATAAATACATATATAAAAATAAATACATTCTGTATTATAAAAAATCAAAACGCAGAAAAATATATACCAAAACAGAAAATTTAATTTCATATCCTCTGTAGTAACCATGATTCAACTGGCCTTTAACCTTAAAAAAAATTAATTGCAAATAAAAATATTGCTCAGAAAACGAATTCTGAACGTTTACATTAATAAAAAAGCTACTCACTTGGCAAAACATTCTAAATCAGTTGCGATAACTTGAATTTTTTTCCAAGCAAGTTCAGCTATTAACTCCATGGCGTGAACTTGCATTTCCATTCCAATACAACGTGTAGCTTCTTGGCATATGGCTCGGACATCTTTATGCACTGTCATTCGATTTTTCTGAAGAAACATAGTAATCTTATAATTGTGATTTTATGAAAAATATATTTTAAATTAGAATTGTACCCATATGTTTCAAATGTAGATGCACACTGATGCACACGATTGGTTGTAACTGGCATCTAAAGATGCAAATAAAATATTAAAATATGTAGGTACCTACATCTAAAAAATACTGCCTCAATCATTTGTCAAACAATCAGACATTACAATAAAATAATACACATTTAAAATACTAAAACTAGTTGTTCAAGATGTTTGAGTCCCATTAATGATAAATATAATAACAATGTGTCTAAAGCTTATGAATTTTTAGCAAAACATTGAGCAATTGTTTTATGTTAGATATTTGATGCATAACAATAATATTCATGTATAAAAGACTAATATAGTATAGTTATTATATATTATAACATATTATGTTGAATATTGTTTATGTATTCTATCATAATAAGTTTAAAAAATGTCTATCATACCCACTATTCGTAAATAAAAAAATCTACCTACTTGTTCTAAACTCAAATTTTCGACCATTATGCTTGACTATGCTGGAGCTGAATAAATAAGAACATTCAAACACTTCCCGCAAATTTGAAGAACTGTCAAAATGAAATATACTTATATAAGTAGGTACTTACTATTATATTATCTTATCTATGGTACTTACCTTAAAAATTACAAATTATAGTCCGTCCAACTTTTAGGCCCGGTTGTTTCAAATTCGATCAAAGTAAGCGTAGAGTTTAAACTGAAATTTTACGTTCTCCACCAATCAGACGATCCGTTTTCGTAAAAATCTATGCTTTTATCGACCGCTTACTTTGATCGAACTTGAAACAACCGGGCCTAAGTTAGACGGACTATAGTCCTATGGGTCTACTGATTCGATGAGGTAAAAAGTAAAAATGTTTGCGTGATGTATCGCGACGGAAAATAAGAATTATCATTTTCATAAATTATCAGCAAATCCGATTTAATTACAATAATAATTCTACTCACATCACGAACGTACGGTGGGAATAGTGAATGATTATAAGACAATAGTGGGAATTTTTGTTAACCCGATGATAATATACGAATTTGTTGCCTACGTCTCACGTGTGATGTTCCGATCGCGTTCATATTTTCTAAATAAACATCATCATCATCAACTATCCTAATTTCAAATGTCCGTCTGTAACTTAATGGAATTACAACAACAACAACACTGATAAGCCGCTAATGAGGCGCGGGCAGCCTAGTGTGACACGTCAATCAGCACGCGGCTCAGATTACATGCAAGGGTCGCGCCACCAAATTACGCGGTTTTGACTTTTTTTATATTAATTTAATAATCATGTCCTATGATTTTTCATGGGTGTACGGCTGGTAAATAAATAATGATCGTAAATCGATTCCGTTAATTTCAAAATATGACTGGGTAGGGAAGTAACCTTAATGATTTTAGAGATTTAGCTATAAAAAAACGAATGCATAATATTTTGTTTGTATTGCCTTTCTTCAATCCTTATTTAAGGCTGGACAGCCGTTTCATAAGCATGCGAATCTGTCAAATAACGTGGATAGATCAAGTACTTTCAAGCCGTGCCTGAGATGTCATCTGAGCGTAAATCGAATAAAACTTGCACTTTCGTCACATATTTATGGTTACGTTGCTAAAGAGATGGTCATATATTCTTCGGTTTCGTCGGCGTCAGGCATCCCCACAGAGTACTTCACCTGTCAAAATATTTACTTATTTAACTTTTGACAAATGATCTTATATTATTTGAGTCGACTTATTATTTTCAGTAAATAATTTAAGAATCATATTAATAATTCTGAACTCCTTTTTAAATCATTGCATATCCTAATATGACAATACAAAACAATTACCTAGCCCCACGTGCGTACTGCGTATATCAAAATGTATTATTTAAACTTTCGACAAATTCCTGTATTTTATTTACGTCCAATTATTTACTGTATAGAATTTAAAAAACATATCAATAATTCTGAAATACTTTTCAAATCATAACGTATACCGTAATATAAACGAAAAATAATCACGCCAACGCGCATGCCCACGGCGCGTACAGTGTGTATTTTGATTCGTCTATGAGATTCTGGACTTTGTTCTTTATTGTTGAAATTGGGCTAATAGTGAAACTGACATGTGACGCATGTTCAAAGTTTAAAATGACAGCTATCTCTGATTCTATTCCTCTTGATTTAGGTAATACTAATATCAGGGTTTGAAAAAATCCGATTTTTATGAAAAAATCGGAATTTTTGACATATCTATACCTATAAAGCCATGTATTCACTAAGGCCCGGTTGTTTCAAGTTCGATCAAAGTAAGCGTTCTTTTAAAGCATAGATTTTTACGTTCTCCACCAATCAGACGATCCGTTTTCGTAAAAATCTACGATTTAATCGACCGCTTACTTTGATCGAACTTGAAACAACCGG
>JADDOH010005390.1:0-49368 GCA_016648135.1 Agrypnia vestita
CAGTCCCGTAAGCCCTTTCTGCCGGAGCCGAGGCACAGGGAGTGAGGCCCAGGGAACCCGAACAGGAGACCTATCCGGAAGGCAGACCACGGCCGAAAACCCGCTTGTGACCGTAGCCGTAGAGGTAGAAGATGACGCGAGGCTGAACAACCAGTTCTGGGGAGGACGCTTGAGGAGGTTCCAAAGCACGTGGAAGGAGTTCGGGGCACCACCTATAGTGCTGAGAATCCTCAAGGGCGCGAGAATCCCCTTTGTGGCCAAACCTCCGTTAGTCTTCCCCACCAAGCAGCTGTTGAGCAGCTTCAGCACGAAGGAGTCTCGAGACATGTCGAGTCACATTCAGGCCCTGAAGATGTCAGGCGTGCTGGAAAGAGCAGATCATTCTCCGAGCTTCATCTCAAATCTGTTTCTAACTACGAAGTCGGACAACTCCTTTGCCTTTGTGGAGGCGAAACCCTTCAGGCTGTTCAACCATTTTCGGGTCCCAGACTTCCTCCAGCCCAAAGATTGGTTGGTGAAAATCGACCTAACCCAGGCATACTTTCACCTACCAATAGCGGAATCGCACCGAAAGTTCCTGAGACTATACTACCAAGGGGAACTTCTCCAGATGACCTGCCTGCCCTTTGGCCTGTCATCAGCCCCGAGAATGTTCGCAACGCTGTCAAACTGGCTAGCGGGACTCTTGCGGAAGAGAGGAATAAGGACCGTAGTCTACCTGGACGACTTCCTTCTGGCCAATCAGTCAAGGGACCTGCTAGCGACCCAGGCAGTAGAGACGGTCAATCTGTTCCAGCATCTGGGTTGGTGCATCAACCGCGACAAGTGTGTCCTTATACCTACCCAAAAGCTGGAGTTTCTGGGCATAACTTGGGACACCGAAGCCAACAAGAAATCCCTCTCGGACCGCAAGTGCTCTGGCCTTCGCCAAGTACTGCGCCGCCCGATCGAGGCCGGCAGTTGCTCCCCCAAGCAGGTTCTAGGCCTCTTGGGGAGACTCAACTTCGCAAAATTCGCCACCCCTCGGGGTCGTTTGCATTGCCGAAGACTGCAGAGATTCAGCCACCAGCTGCAGAGGCACGAGCCATCCAGACAAGTGGAGCTTCCTGCCGCGGTTCGGCAAGACCTAGAGTGGTGGTTGGAGGCCGTAGGGGAGTCCTGCCCAATACCCGAAGCCCCCTTCTCCCACTTCCTGACTACAGACGCAGCGGACGCAGGTTGGGGCGGCCAGGTGGACGACAAGACGATATCAGGCCAGTGGACCCCAGAGCAGATGCGGTGGCAGTCCAACCAGAAAGAAGCCTTCGCTGTTTACGCAGTGATCAGGGATCACGCTTACCTGCTAAGAGGAACGAAGACCCTACTGCAGACAGACAACAAGACAGTAGTGGCTTACATCAACAAGGAGGGGGGGACAAGATCATTGGGCCTTCTGAAGATAACTCGAGACCTCCTAGAGTTTATCGACCAGCAGGAAATATCTCTGACAGCGCAGTACATTCCAGGGAGATACAACGGGATTGCGGACCGACTCTCACGGGGGACACCACTCCCGGAATGGCACCCTCCTGGAACCAGCGACAGAGGAAATATTCCGAATATGGGGACGTCCTCAGATCGACCTCTTCGCATCGGCCACCGCCCATGTGGTGCCAAACTACGTGTCGCTAGACTCAACCGATTGCTCGGCCTCCTATCTCAACGCCTTCAGTCAGCATTGGGATTACGAGCTGGCCTGGGTATTTCCGCCGCCGAATCTCGTCCCAAGAGTACTGGCGCACTTGAACCTGGCAAGAGGCACCTTTCTCCTAGTTGTGCCAAGATGGGAGAAGACATTCTGGAGGGTCGATCTCAAACAACGAGCAAAGCGTAAGATAAGCGTAAGAGATCTGAAGAGCGTCCTGATCGATACGTCGACAGGGTTTCCCCCACCGAGGGTGTCGGACCTCCAACTGGAAGTTTGGAGAATAGCAGTGGGTGGGAACAGGCTATAGCGGATTGGAGCCAGGAGGAACAGCAGCTGTTCAGATCTGGCTGGAGAGGCTCAACGCTGAACACCTACAAACCGGCCTGGGATAGGTGGCAGCGATAGTGTACCACGCATTCTGTCCAACCTCATAACCCTCCCCCTGCAAAAGTGGCAAGATATCTGGCCAACCTGTTCATCCACGAAGGGCTAGCCCCTCGAACAATATTGGTCCACAAATCGGCAATCGTATCCTTCTGTGGCCCAGCTCTTGATGCAGATAAGATTAGCTCGAACTTCCTCGTCAGGCACGTCCTTAAAGCCATCTCGGTTTCTGGTGGATGCATTGAGAGACCCCCGATCTGGAACCCCCGAGTAGTGGTGGAGTGGCTACGTGAAAACCCGCCAAGGAACAGCCTGTATGACGTGTCAAGGAGGACGGCCATACTACTCATCATGGCATCTGGGCGAAGAGTCCAAGATCTGACACTTCTCAGAGTCACCCCGGACCGATTGATCGACAAAGGAGACTCCATCACGCTGTGGCCAGCCTTTGGAGCGAAGACTGACACGGCAAGACACAAACAATCGGGATGGAGGTTGAGCGCATCGGATGAAAGGAACATCAACCCCTTGTTTTGGGATCCGAAAGCTGGTCTCACTCTCACAGCCGAGACGAAAGCCGGACATGAAGGAACTATTTGTGACGACAGCAGGTGAAGTAAAGCCAGCTTCACGGACAATAATAGGTGGTTGGATCAAGTCAATCCTAAGAGAGGCTGGAGTGGAAGCAACGCCAGGAAGTGTTCGTTCTGCTGTGGCCTCGTTGAATTGGCTGGAAAACTACCCGATAGAGGAGATCTTGTCAAGGGGAAACCGGCAGAGTGAAATCACCTTCCGAAAATTCTACCAAAGAGAGATAGTAGATAACCCCAAGCAACAATGCCCCCAGAGCTCATTAGCGCCTCTCTTTACGCCAATATAGGCAGTCACATATAACGTCGAACCACTAGGTCACCAGGTGATAACAAACAGATCTCTCATAATGGAGTCCAGGCGTCGAGACGGAACACAAAATAAAAGAATTTTACCTTCCATTAAAATTCCTATTTTGTTTCCCTCGACGCCTGGAATCCAGGTAATCCCTACCTGGTGCATTATGAGTCATATGAAAGAAAAACCGTTACGCCGACATAACCGGAAACAGGGATACCAGCGGGAATAAATTATGTCGCAAACAGGGAATCAGAGGGGGTAGGAACGCGTGTCTAAGTGCCGAAACAGCAGGCTGTTCTCTCATAATGGATTCCAGGCGTCGAGGGAAACAAAATAGGAATTTTAATGGAAGGTAAAATTCTTTTATTTTTTTGAAATTTGACGAAATTGAAAAAAATATTTCGATTTTTCCGAAAGTTAGAACAAAAATATATCAATATAGGTTACTTTAGTAATAGAAATGTCACGGTTTTCGTATTAGCATAATAAATATTGCGTTTTCGAAATGATTTCTTGAAAAATATAGATATTTTTCACTAAATTATTGAGTTTTTTCAAGGATTTTACGATTTTTGGCGAATTTTGCAATCATATCGCGATTTAAAAAAAAAATTGTACCTTGAATTTCAAATTAACGGGGTTCCACATAATTAGAAATGTTTTTTTGGGTCCCTTGAATTTCGAATTTACGAGGTTTTACTGTAAATGACAATGCCCCCCACTTTTTTAAACATGAGAATTAAATTCTGTGTTAAAGGTGGGTATGCGTTAATATTCTCATTCTGTTATTTAAATATATGATATGTAATTAACACTGTTATGTACAATGTAATTCAATAAATAAACTTAAAAATAATAATGGAATTTCCAATAACATAAAGAAACTAAATAATGTGAGACTATTCCATAAACAACTGAAAAGACTTGTGGGGAGAAGATAAACTGTTCAACAAATCGATGTGTCGATAATAAATGTGTTTTCATTTTCTTTTTTTCTTCTTCTTAATGTTCCCTTATACCAACATACAATTGCTCTCTGGGGACTTGTTATTTAATTTTTTAGTATTGTTTATTGTTACTTTGGTAAAAATTCCTATGTATTCTTACTACCTTTCAATAAATTATTAATTAATAAATAAATGTACAATTAATACATATTTTCTATTAAGATGAAATATAATTCTATGTAAACTGTACAAGCACCAAAGTAAATCTTTAAAGAGTCTTACCATATATGTATAACGTAAACTGTATTTTATAAAAAATTTGAACTACATATATAAATATATGAAATGAAACTTAGAAATTTTGTCAAGTGCACATATCCTTAGGCAAATTTTAATATTTATCTGGTCCCCTATTTGAGATATACAACCGTGAAATCAGTAAAAAATAAAAAATCTTACACTTCTAACCCAGGCTTTAACTCTTCACATCTGGAAATTCTAATAGTCATAGTTATAACACAAGAATTTCCATCTTGATCCAAGATCCAACTCCCGGTCACCTTAAACGGTCATCAAAATCGGAGAATATGCTGGCATTCAGGCTTATTTTATTAGATTGTTTAAGTCATGGTTTCTATCACATTTTCGCTAAGTTCTATACATTTCCTATAACCGTATTGAATCTTCTTTATTTTAGTGAAAACCGGAATCTTCTATCTTTTATGGAAGGAGATCGATATTTATTGAAAACTTTTATTAAATTTATTTTTGCCTGTCACTGCGAAGAAACATGAACCTAAATCCAAGATGGTGGCAGACAATAATAAAATAAAAATTATAAGAAATTTAAGAAAAAATTACACACTATGTTTTAAACCACTTAATTGCTATACATTTGTCAACTAGTTTCGGTTGGACTCAACCTTCTTCAGGACAATTACAATATAGACTAATCTAGGTACAGAAATTTATAAAGGAGGAAAGAAAAAGAGAGAGGGACAGAGTGTCAACTAGGTGGGGGGGAGGGAATGGGAGGAGTTAACTGAAGATAGAGGGAACAACTTTAAAAATCGGACTATTAGATAAATTTTAAGTAAAGTAAATTTTTAATAAAGTTGTTCCCTCTATCTTCAGTTAACTCCTCCCATTCCCTCCCCCCCACCTAGTTGACACTCTGTCCCTCTCTCTTTTTCTTTCCTCCTTTATAAATTTCTGTACCTAGATTAGTCTATATTGTAATTGTCCTGAAGAAGGTTGAGTCCAACCGAAACTAGTTGACAAATGTATAGCAATTAAGTGGTTTAAAACATAGTGTGTAATTTTTTTTTTTTTTTTTTCTTAAATTTCTTATAATGTCAAGCCACAAAGTGTTTTCTTGCTTTGAAAAGTTAAAATAAAAATTGTTTTGAGCTTCACACTGATGTGGTTAACTATGGTAAAAAAAATTAGAGGAGCGTGTACTCATGTATGCGTGGTAGGAGTTATGCTTCTTTGGCGTGATTGTGATAATTGGTATTTACAAATTGGTTAAAGATGTATATTAATACAATAATACGATTTTCACACGAAGCTCACATTATGGTGAGACATAATATCTTAAAATATAATATCACTTTGTCACCACTTTATCGAGTTTGTACCAATTAGTTTCAGCTCACAGCTGAGCCTTCAACAGGGTTAATATTACTGAGGTAATATTTGTTTTTGAAGTGGTACAAATCAACAAATGTAACTTTTGGTTTGTTAATAAATAAAAAATAAAAACAGCTAATAAAATTAAGAGATATAAAAAATGTCTTTAAGGGGGTATTCTAGTCTAGAGGCACGAATTTCGGGCGTTTTTTAGAGCTTTGTAAAAAGGAAACAAATAATATTTTTGGTATACATTTTTTTATGATTCGTTTATTTATATTTTAAGAATACATCAAAAATAAAAAAGTAATAAAAAATTCAAAACTCAAAAAGTTATCGGCTGGTGAAGTGGGGGGTCCAAAAAAAGAGGGATGTCCTGGCGGACATGGTTCAAATCCTTGTGGTCATCTGAAACAAAAAATTCTAACGGATTCTTAATTGGCAAAGATGTCGCTATCGCCCCTACCTCGGAGAAGTAAAAAATAAAAAATTTCTCGTTTTTTTTTTATTATCCCTCTAGATATTGTGAGGGTAAGACCTTTCACCCAGCGGACGGCCGAGTTAGCTTTGGATCAAAAATAGTGTTGAAAGGAGGAACGGATTCCCTTGTGACTAGTGCAAATTGAGTCACTAAATAGTGTTGAAAATAAGGACGGATTCCTTTGTGTCTAGTGTAAATTCAATGACTGAAGTACCAGTACATCACAGTTTTGAAAACGAATATCTGTCGATTACGAAACATTTTCAGTTCAATAACCAATCATTCGTCAGCATCTGAATTGCGTATCTTTATGATTGGTACTGAAGTCGTCAAGCAGCCATTTATTTTCAAAATAAGTGATTTCACACGGAGTGACCCAATAATCTCGTTTCCTAGATTTCAAATCTGTACTTTAAATTATTTTAAGTAATAGTCTCTTGATATGACATGTCTTGTCTTTGATAATTAAAAAAAGCTAATAAACATGGTACCTAGGTAAAAATGTCGCTACTTCAGTAAATTCGAAAATATTGGTTTCCGTTCAAGTTTTGAGAATTATAAAAGCGATTCAAATTTTTTGAGATATGTGGAATAATGGGTTTGGACAAAGGATCGGAATTATTGTCAACAATTATATAATAATACAAACGATATCGGAGAGAGAAAGAGAGAAACAATGAGGGTGATGTACCGGAATATGACGCGAACCAGGTTATTAATTTTGTCCTAGGGCAATACCGAGATCAAAGCGCCCATGCTTCGAAAATCACGCGCCATGTGGTCACAGCCAGAACAGCCCCGGCATGTTCGATCTTTTGTCCGAGGACGAAATATGTGACCTATTGTTCAAAAAAATAACATTGCGACGGACGATCGCCCTTAGGATAGCCCACCATAAAAATAATAAGAAACAATGAAATTAGAAAGTTAGGGATGCCGAGGGCGTTGGGCATCGCCGAAGACATTAAGAGTGCACGGCCTTTTGTTAGGATGAACAATACGTCCGCAACCTTTTGTTCTTAGGTAACATCTTGGAAGGGTAAAGAACGGTAAACCTTTTCTTGCAGCGGGACGTATATCTCTAACCCCGATTAAACAATAGAAAGAACATCTTGGCCAAATGCGAACACATGGGACAACGGTTTAGAAAGCTGCGTTTTGTTAGAGAAGTCGCCATTGTTTTGGGAAAGACATTTTTTAGAAAAACAAGATAATAATTCCGAAAGTCGTCGCAGTAAGCTTGCTATTGTCCTCGACAGACAATAGAGATGTTTTAGAAAGCGCTGACATACCGATTCCACACATGGCGGCGACACTATCCGCGAAATGTAGGATCGTTATGATAGCAACTGATATGTTTAATTTAAGTAAGGTAATGATAGTTTAGATAGCCCATGCCACCTCTGCAGGTGGATGTTACTCGTTTTATATGTAGTTTTCTCATTTATTCTGTATTCTATTGTTAAGTACCGAAATGAACGGGACATTGCAATTTGAAGTAATAACGAGATCATCCCGAATTAATCTAACTTGTAGCAAATAATAAAAAATGTATTGATCGTAATAAAAGGAAATAAACTTGATTGTATTATTGCCGACGATATTTGATATTGATAACCCAATGTAATAGAATATTATCTCGTGAAAAGATGTAACACGGTTGACGAGATATAAGATTCCAACTTTTTAGTCTCTTGAAATCTGTCTGCAGAATGAATTTTAGCACACGGGGTTGAAACAAAATAGTTTAATTAATTGCAAATAAGTAAATGCCGTGTTGGAATAAACATATATTAATATTACTTTAGATCGAGGCGTTCAAGTCTTATGTTTTCATGTATTACACCTAGTTGAATAATGTTAATTTGTGAGTTTTAATTATTTTTAAGAATAATGTTAATTTGTCATTAGTTATTCAAGCTCCCAATATTGTGTTTTTTTTTATACAAATTTGTAAGTTGTAGGAATATAACCTATCTGTAAACATGCAATTATTGTTTTGATTACTCGTTTAAGCAAGATTATTTGTCGGTCTGTTTTAAAATAGTTGTTTTAATCTAGTAATAATAAAACTCAAATAATTAATTTCACTCTTTACGATACACCACTCACTTTGGTATTTGTCCGCTTTAAAAAAAAACATAACGAAAATTCTGAAGTTAATTAATTGTAGTAGGGACTTCCGTTATCGGTAGTGTTTCAAAATAATTCTTGTTTGGAAAATTTTCAATTGTCTGCCTGGTGGAATGTGGCTTATAAAATTTTTTTTTAGTGTTCTCTATTTTTATTCTTTTCTTATATTCTTATACCAGGGGTGGAAGAAAGCTGATTTGACAAGATAATGATTAGTATAATGAAAGTTCTGAAAAAAATGTTTTGCATTCAATCCAGCTTACATATTGAAGTAAGAATTTTCATTATTTAGGTGTAAATAATGTTACATTAATTAATTTACGCCAAGTTTTCTTAATTTTTCTTCTAGTAATAAGGTTTAACATAATTTCTTGTTAAAAAAAAAAATGTTTATCGAATTTGATTATGTTAGTATATGTAAGCATACCTTTTGGGCAAGTGGCGTTGATGCAAATTCATGTACTTTGTAATCCCAGAAGAAATTACAAAGATGTATACAGAACATTAACATTAGGGGACCCGCTTGAAGCATGTATCCCATGTAAATAAGTTTTTATGTTAATTGATTCACTAAGAAATGCCACGATGTCTGTATAATTTTAGCCCTTTGTTTTGTATCTCTATGTCACATATTGACAATTATGTTTGGTCCAACTAAGAAGTATGATAGCTTGTTTTATTTAAGCTAAAATTAAAAATAAAACCAAGTATCAAGTACATTTTGTCATTGTTGAAAAAAAAATTAAAAAGAAAAAGAAAGGAAGAGAATATGCGTATTGGTAAATTTTAAATACCGTTCGGTTTATCATAAAAAAAATAATAATAATAATAATTTTGTGGATGTATCGAAGAGGATAATCAATGTTAATGATAAGGAGGCCTACTGTAAGAATCAAACTGACGACCTAATAATAAGATTGATATTGTAATGCATACTTAAGGAATT
Organism: Agrypnia vestita; assembly: GCA_016648135.1. Classification (NCBI taxonomy): domain Eukaryota; kingdom Metazoa; phylum Arthropoda; class Insecta; order Trichoptera; family Phryganeidae; genus Agrypnia; species Agrypnia vestita. Next base: position 9,102 of record JADDOH010005390.1, read on the forward strand.
TTACTGTGATCTAATGAAACCCTACGTTCAATCCCATGTAATTAGTCAATAATGGTAGAAATAACTGGTCGATAAAAATATGTCTATCTGGCCTGTCGATTTAATTAAGTATGTATATGTAAGCAGTTTTATTTTTTGGGTAATAAGTGTTGATGCGAATTTGTGTTTTCAATTTTCCGCCTTTGCCAATTTGTACTGTAATATTTTCCTTAAGTTTAATTCATTTTGCAATGTTTTTTTTGGTGACGGGATAGGGATATGAACAGTGAACAAAGCGTTCGTGAAATAACAAAGTGTTTAGGCCTACATACCAGAAAAGCATCGAAATTAGCCGCAAACTGGGAGAACAATAGGGGGCGGAACAGAGGCAACATTGGGTTCGGTAACCAATAGCGTCAATCGGGACCTGGGAGGGCCCGAGGGAGACGAATGAACGACGGAGGCGGACATCGAAGGAGCCAATCGGCGAAAGACCAACGAGGAGCTGGAAGCTTCCCCTCGAGCCCCCGCGACCACACCCTGGGTCGCCGGGGAGAGAATATTAGGTCCTTACATATGAAATTGACGTTTAGTATGGGAGGAACATAAAGTCGATTTTTTTTTATTATAATATATTTATTTAATCAAAGTATGTACCATTGCTATCTATGCACTTTTGCCATCTCATAGGCAGTTCATCGATCCCTTTACTAAAAAAACCATTCGGAAGGGAATCAATAAAATCTTTGAAGGCGGTTTGGACTGCCCCATCGGAGTTGAATTTTTTCCTTTGCAAAAAGTTATCCAAATTTCGAAAAAAATGATAATCTGTTGGGGCAAGGTCCGGAGAGTACGGTGGATGTCTTAGACATTCCAATTGAAGCTCCTCTAATTTGGTAGCCGTCTGTTGTGCAGTGTGTGGTCTAGCGTTATCATGAAGCAGCAGTGGCCTAGAGCGATTAACCAGCCTCGGTTGTTTAGCAGCTAGCTTTCCATCATGGTTTGCAGTTGCTGACAATAGACATCTGCCGTAATCGTCTGGCCAGATTTAAGAAAGCTGTAGTGAACGACACCAGCACTAGTCCACCAAACGCTCACAAGTAACTCGCGTTTGTTGATTTGCTTCACTCAATTCGTGAGGTACCCACCTTTCAAGCTTTGTCACCTTACCAATTTGCTTCAAGTGGATTAAAACAGTTTTATCACTAACACCGCAGCCTGCAGCTAACTCGGATGTGGTTTGCGATGGATCCGCTTCCACAATAGCCTTCAATTCTTCATTATCAACTTTGGTCTCCGGCCGTCCACGGGGCTTGTTCTGCAGGTCGAAATTTCGAAAACGAAAACGTTGGAACCAAAAACGCACTGTGTTTTCTTTTGCGGCACCGTCGCCATACACATCATTAATCCTTCGAGCCGTTTCTGCAGCACTGGTGCCACGGTGGAACTCGTACTCGTAAATAACGCGATATTTCAAGTTTTTCATTTTGTAAACTGAGTCTCGCAAAGAAAAAAACAATTGAGGAAAAAACAAATGAATTATAATTTTTAAAACACAAATACATGAGTAAATAGCTGTAAAAATTTGGATTTGGAATTCCTAACCAAAGAGAAGATATTTGAGATCAAATTTGCCAGTACGGTAAAACGTCAATTTCATATGTAAGGACCTAATATAAGGCGAAGCCAGCCGCCAAGAAGGCAGTTGAGTAGTGGAGGAGTTGAGAAGTCGAGAGTGTGGAGAAGCTAGAGATTCTAGCGGTGCCCGTAACAACAGCATCGCCGATCACTCTAGTAACTCCTGGAGGAGCGAAAGTTCGAACGGTAACAACCGCCATTCGCTACCGAGCGCTGTGACGCACCGCCACGACGCCTAAGTATCAGTGCCGCCGCGACGCCTCAGTGTACCACCGCGACGGAGAACCGACGCTCCGCCGACGACCGCACCCCCGTCGTACCCCGACGACGCCAGAAGCCGTAGACGAAACCTGCATCCACAGAAGAGGACCAGTAGCAGCCGCCGCCGACCGAAAGAAGCGGCACGAAGAAGACATCCTTCACGTTCTCCGCAAACAGATTTACCCCAGCTTAAAGACTTTTTCTCCCGCTCGCCTAATTCTACCAAAAAGGGTTCTCGTCACCACCCGTTTTAGCTTTAAGATCAGACTCTGTATGTGCTTTGCCTTTTTTTGTTGTTTACTATTTTGTTTCCCTCTCTAGATTAAGATTCATTTAAATTGTAAACTGACTACCACTTTGCCTCGTTTTATGTAGATCATTTGCTACTTTGCTCAATATAGAAACTTGTAAAATTGTTTCGATTTTATTATTTTTATATCCCTTCACCCGCCTCGAGATATCAGTGTCCCAGTCAGTCACCTGACGTGTTGATTGTACCTAGGGGAGGGCGTAACCGCCGGCATACGTAGATCTGAGATCTCCCGGCCGGTTTATCACACAGGGATTTTATATCACCTCAGACCCCACCCCCCTACTCCGGTAGATCAAGGGCAGACCCACCGCTTACCACAGAATAAAGAAACGCTTACCCAGGGAAAAACGTCAAGTTTTCCCACCTTTCGATTTATTAATAAGTTAATTCGTCTATGCCCCGCTCATGTCTATGGTTAGCAGTCTTGACAATCGCCATTATATTCTCTTTTCTATGATCGCCATTCGCCATTTGCATGGCCATTTGCTGATAGCGTCTCGTATCTGAAAGGTGCTGGAACCACGAACCGTGCTGACCAAGATGTTTTGTGCCGTCAAGCCCGAGCCAGGGTCTGCAGCCGGGAGCGGCGATGAGGGAGCAGACGTCGGAGCGCCCTATACGGAGGTAGACATATGGCTCCCCGACATCAAGCAGGAGTGCTCGGAGTACTCAAGGAAGGCCGACCAGCGCGTCGGTAAGGAGTTAGTTAATTAATTGTCAGTGATGTGAAATGCGTGCACTCGATGTGTCCGTTAAAGATGGATGAAAAGAAAAAAGTTTAAACAGAGTGGCCAGTTTTTGAAAACCTAAAATTAATGCACATATCGTGTGACAGGTGCTATAGATAATATGCCTACGATAGATGGTCGTTCAGTTCAAAGAAAAAATATACATGGATGGTGTTAGCATAGTGGTGTGGGCGATCTTGGGTGGATCGTGAATATTACAATGCGTAAAGTAAAGTCAGCCGTTTGATAGGTCGTAAGTCTTATAAACACCCAAAGACTTCCATATCTACTTTCACATATAAATAGCTTCGTGGAATAAGTTAGGAATGTTCAAGTTGCACTAATTTTGTTAATTTTAAAGACCGCTTTTAAACATGCTAGCGCCAAAATTTTACGTCATTTATGTAATCAAGACCCCAGCTAGGGAAAAAATGAACAAAATCGATGCAACTTGAACATTTCTAACTATAGCCGAGTGCACGCTCCACCATTTTTTTTATCCAGGTCAGTTAAAATCGAGAATATTTTCAATTCTTCAGATTGTTTCTGATAACTTGTAGTGTGTATCAATCTGGGAGATAAGAAATGGTAAAAGCTGGTACAAATACAATATTATATAGTCGTATTCTGAACTAAGCAATATTAAAGAATTAAGGTTATTATTGTGGTTGTTAGAGCCGGTTGTTTCAAGTTGGATTAAAGTAAACGTTCGTTTAAAGCATAGATATTTACGAAAACGGATCGTCTGATTGGTGGAGAACGCAAAAATCTATGCTTTAAAGCAACGCTTACTTTAATCCAACTTGAAACAACCGGCCCTTAGACATATTTAACTGTAAATGGTTACGGATATTTTACGGATACGGAGTTCCAACGACTTTGATCCAACCTTTGAGAGACGTCGCAGAAACGTCCGCCCACGTAATTAGTACATACTGCACACTGGCGACCTCTATCGTAGATGAAGTAAACACTCCGCAACATAGTGCATATAATTTACGCCCCCGGAACATTAATCAGTCCGCCCTACACCTCCGCGGGTACAGGTCGTTCTCCTGATGACGTTGAATATAACTTCAACGAAACTTCGAGAATCGTTTCTCGGAAAAACATACCGTTCGTATAAAATATCCGTAACCATTTACAGCTAACCAAGAAATATTGCTATTTCTATATCTTGACAGTTATCGTATAGCATTGTAATGCCGCCAATTATGACGTTCTAATTTTGACAGCTTAAAAATTAATGAATTCAATCAATTAGAAAGCTCAGTATTCATAATTGTGAATAACTTAACGTTTCTTTACGTTTTAGAGCTTTCTAATTGAATGAATTCATTAATTTCAAACTTAAAACGTCGAAATTGGCGGCATTATAATGTTATACGTAACTGTTAAGATACAGAAATGCAATATTGCTTAGTTCAGAATACGGCCGCTAGTGTGGGTTTATATGAATGGGCGCTCGGAGCGCTGCACTTTCAGCGCGCAACAAGAAAATACTAGCTCGCCTTTATGTCTCTTAACGCAAAAGAGACCATTCTAATATATTTGTTATCATTAAAAGGTTGCCAGCATTTACATTGCGCTTTTCCATCTTTAGATCCTAAATAATAAATAGCTTTGTTTTCCTATTTTGCAACGGATCGAAGATGGTTAATTCTCAATTAAGTACTATAACGCTCCTGTATGATTAAATTATATTCCGGATTTTCATTAATTCAACGTCCACATTACCATTCAGTACTGCATTGAGAACATAAAATATTTTGTTTATAAAAAATATTTACATTGCAGATCTCTTGAGAATACAAGATCCTTTTTCGAAAAATCCAACTGTGACTTCGCCTGCTCTTGGAAAGCAGCCAGAACTGGAGACCATCGACAACGCTAATAAATCTTCAAGCGGTTGTACGGCTGCTCCCGCTGGAACGGTGTTGTTATCTCCCCAGTGCCTGTACATGAACAACCAGAAAGCTTCCTCAAGAATTCACGAACTCTCGCATACTGAGAAGAAACTTTTTTCCTGTACACTGTGTAATTATTCTTGCAATCATAAATCATCCTTAAACAAACATAAACTTAAGCATAAAACAGTGAAACTGCTTTCATGTTCGCAGTGCAATTATTCGTCCATTTATAAATCATATTTAAAACATCACATGCTTACGCATAATGCACAGAAATTGTTATCATGTTCACAATGCAGTTATTCGAGCAATCGTAAATCAGACTTAAATTTACATGTCCGTAAACACACTGGGGAAAACCGTTTTTCATGTTCACAGTGCAAATATTCGTGCAATCGTAAATCAGTCTTAAATTTACATGTCCGTAAACACACTGGGCAAGACCTTTTTTCTTGTTCACAGTGCAAATATTCGAGCAATCGTAAATCAGACATAAAAAGACATACTCATACGCACACTGGAGAAAAACTGTTTTCATGTTCGCAATGCAATTATTCGTGCATTCAAAAATCAAACTTAAAAGTACATATGCTTAAGCATGCAAAAGGAAAACTATTTTCATGTTCACAGTGCAATTATTCGTGCATTCAAAAATCAAACTTAAAAACACATATGTTTAAGCACACAGAAGAAAAACTATTTTCATGTTCACGATGCAATTATTCATGCATTCAACTATCAAACTTTAATGTACATATGTTAAAGCACACAGAGGAAAAACTTTTTTCATGTTCACAATGCAATTATTCGTGCAATTATAAAGCAAACTTAAAAATTCATGTCCTTTCACACACTGGGGAAAAACTTTTTTCATGTTCGCAGTGCAATTATTGGTCAAATTATGAGACAAATTTTAAAATGCATTTACTTACGCATAATGCAAAAAAATTGTTTTCGTGTTCACAGTGCAGTTATTCCTGCAATCACAAATCATCCTTAAAAGAACACGAGTATAAACACACTGGAAAAAAACTTTTTTCATGTTCACAATGCAGTTTTTCATGCAATCGAAAATCAAACATAAACAAACATGCTCTTACGCACACTGCGGAGAAGTAGTTTTCGTGTTCACAGTGCAGTTGGAAGTCATACTCAAAACTAAATGTGCTTCAGCACACTGGAGAGAAACTTTTTTCATGTTCACACTGTAATTATTCGTGCAATTAAAAATCAAATTTAGCATGACATGTGCGTTTATTTATTTATATGGCTAACTATAAATATTATCACTAACTTGTATTTTCCACATATGTATTCATCTTTATATAATTATTGTATTTTATTCATTTTTTGGTAGTTATTGTATTCCTTTAGTCCTTTGGTATTTCAGTTGTATATTTCATTTTATTTCTGTTTGGAATTTTTATTACATTTGCATTTCTTGTATTGTGTCCATGAATATCTGGTTTGTATGTAATTTTATTTTTGAAATATTTAAGCATTTCATCATTTATCTATATCAAGGCTGCCCAACCTTTTATACAGTCGGGCAAAATTGACGATTCAAAAATCTCAGGCGGGCCACTGACTACTAACGGTTCCTATTTTTATTACTTTTGTTAATAATTTGAATTAAGCCTTAATTATTAAGGTATTTTGTCGGCTATTGCTCATAGAACGGCCCTGGGTGTGTGATGGGTTCCCTCTTCTCTGTTGTTTAGAGAGAAATTATAACTATAATATGTGATAATTTAGGAGACAAGAAACGCTTGAAGCTTGCGCTAACAGGATAATGTGGATATACAGGGTGTAACAGAGCTAGTCCACAACACTTTACAAGTGGATTCCTGCCTTGATTATAAGTCGAAAATGTTCAAGCAACCATGACCTAATATTAATAGTTATTATCAAAGATTGTTTTTTTTTTTTTAATATTTCTGATTTATTTTTTACAAAACTTTGAAGTATCATTACAGTAACTTATATCGATTACGAAAAATTCATTCCTTTCAATAAAAGTTAAATAAAATAATAAAAATCCTTTTATTTGAGTTTTATTAAAAAATGCAAACTTTGATGTCGTCTATGTCCTTAACTATTGATGTTAGGTCATGGTTGCTTGACATTTTCGACTTATAATCAAGGCAGGAATTCACCCGTAAAGTATTGTGGACTAGCTCTGTTACACCCAGTATATTGAATAGGGGCTGCACGTTCAACACGCATAAGGAAAATAGTCTATGTCGCTAGCGCGCATTTAAACCTCACAACGCATGAGACCACTCAAATATACCCGTGGTTTGTGCATTTCCACCTTATTACATAGATCCTAGATAATATTTTGTTTTGGTATTACACATGCAGCGTATCGAATATGGAGGAATCCTAGCAAGTGTGGTGTCAACGAATGAATATTAGCATAATGCTCCTGTAATGTCAAAGTAGGTTCCACATTTTTGATGACATTATTATTTTAATGTCATCCACATAACCACTCAACGTTCAAATTACCAGTGATGTACAAGATACCCTATACAAAGTATCTGGAATACAAAATGCAAGATACTTTAAAGTCAAGTATTTCAAATACCAGATACAAATAACTTTCTGGAATGGTATCTGAAATACTAGATACAAAATAACGTATCTTCCAAATACTTTTGAAAGATAAAATCCTTTAGTAAGAAACACATTTTATTGAATGTAAGTTTATTTTTTTACGTGAATTATTTATGAATAAATCGCGTTGATGGCGCAAATGTGTCGAGATAAAATATATTTTTAAGGTTTTAATTGAGACTTAAGCATATATGGTACAATATAAAACTTTTTTAAATGTTTGTGTATCTGTTTGTTTTGACTTTGATGGAGATTTGCCTAATATTTTAAACTATAAAAAGACGTTAACTATATAAAAACGTTCTGCGCAAAAAATGAAAACAAAATTGTGGAAATCTATTAGGGAAGCCTATGTTCAGCAGTGGACAACATGCGGCAGATAATGACGTTGATGATGATGATATAAAATTATGAACACGTGGACGAAGTCGAGGGACACAGCTAATATTTATAAATTTAAAAAAATTTTTAGTCTTCAGTTGGAAATTGAAATTTTAGTAAAAGCAGTTCTTTAAACATTTTGTCGCTCATTTTTCTTCAATGAGGTCTCATTATAGGTACATCATTGGAAAAAAGTATCATAGCAATCTTAGTATTTACGAAATACTAAGATACCAAAATAATGTATCTAAATACAAGATATAAGATGAATATTCAATAAAGTATTTCAGATACAAGATGAAAATACGTATTTTGCATCTTGTATCTGTATTTCAAATACTTGTATCTTAGATAAGTCACATCTCTGCATATTGCAAAACATTTTAATCACACAAAAAATATTTACATTGCAGATCTGTCGAGGATACGAGATCCTCTTTCGGAAAATCCAACTGTGTATCCGCCTGCTCCTGGAAAGCGGCAGGAACTGGGGATCGTCTCCAGCGCTAAAACGTCACCAAGCAAGTGCCCGCTCACTCCAGCAAGTAAGAAGGTGTTTACATCTTCTCAGCGTCGGTATACGAGCAAGCAGAAAATTCTCTTACGAATTCAGGAGCAGTCATATACTGGGAAGAAACTTTTTTCATGTTCACAGTGCAATTTTTCGTGCAAATATCAATTAAGTTTGAAAGAACATGCGCTTACACATGAGAAATATTCGTACAATCATAAACAATTTTACCAAGAACAAGTATTTTCATGTTTGCAGTGCAATTATTCATGCAAATATAAATTAAGCTTAAAAGAACACATTCTTACACATAATGCGGAGAAACTGTTTTCACGTTCACAGTGTAATTATTTGTGCAATCGTAAATCATCTTTAAAAATCCATAAACTTTCACACACTGGTGAAAAATTGTTCTCATGTTCACAAATGCGAAAATAAAAACAATTGTTTTTTAAACTCTGTCTTTTTAATTTTCTGAGACGCGTTTAGCCTTATGAGGGCATTTTCAATCTAAATATTTTACATTCAACAACTTGTATTTATCTGAGAAGTGTTAGAAAGAGATGCTATATAATTTTAAGAATTAATGAAGGTTTTTGTACTTGTGCGAGATTCTAAGAAACAGTTCTGTTCAAACACTAATGACAAGTAATAAATATAAGGATGAGGATAAATTTACAACTTGATATAAATGTGATATTCTTAGTAACAAATTATGTTTGTGCACTACTAAAGAAGCGAGACTAGCGGTACATATGGCGTTTTAGTGCCAACTCTAATGTATGGATGAAGCCTGGAATTGGCAAAAGAGGAATGAAAGTAAACTGAATGCGGTAGAAATGCGGTCACTAAGACGCTTGTGTGGAAAATCTTTGGTGTCTGTAGTGTGGTAGACAGAATAAAGAAAGGAATGCTGAGATGCTTTGGTCGTGTAGAACGTATGAGCGAGGAAAGGATGGTTAAGAAAATATATGGGGCGAGTGTTGAAGGCAACAGGAATAGAGGGCGTCCGCGAAAGACCTGGCATGATCAAATACTACAAGTAGGTATTGGAGGGATGGCCCTGTTAAAAGCCTCAACAACCGAGCTTGCATGAGAAGATGTATGATTGTAGCCGAAGCAAAAGTGGTGTGCCAAGATAGAAAAATATGGCGTTCTATCCCCTGCCTGCGGAGAAACGGCGTGATGGTTAGTTAGGGATTCCAGACAGCATTATTCTTAATAACAAATATGTTTGAGCACTAAACATTACACACCACTAATATTGCACTCGCATTCACCCTTGAATGGAGTTTCTTGCACATCGTCAGCGGCTTTTTAATTGTTTTCATCAATACGCACGACGTTAGAGAGAATAGAGTGTAATAACTCGCATTAGGAAGTTTCACAACAAAAGATGATTGCAGATTTTCATATTATGACGGCTGGTGGTCACAATTTGTATTGTGAGCGTCACTTTTTGTATTAATGCACCGTCTTTTCTTCTCGTAATAATGGCGCCGCTCCAGCTGCACACTGCTTTACCGACTCGTCCCAATGCCACCTTGGGTAATTGGTTGGGTCGCAAAGTCACTATGCATACTTGCTCGCCGGGGTTTCTTGATTAAAGATAATGCCAGAGTGAATAGGAACAGGATAATTAGGTGGAACAAAGGATATATTAGTCAAGCTGCGTCAAAAAACATGAATCACTTTTTTGATATTTCTAATCTTATTATTTTTTAAGTTAAGTAAGCAAATGGATTATAGATCACTACATTTCCATGTTTAATTGAAAAATAACAAATCGTATTATATTTTTCAACAAAAAAATAACTCAATATAAAAGAATAATATTTACTTTTGCTGTGAAAAATAAATAAACACATCCTATCCTGCACTTTAAGGCCAGCACCACTTCTTCGCCCGATCTTCCACCGCGTCTCTTCCGTCGCGTCAAATCGGCAAAACAAACGGATCGATCGATCCCCCACGCAGTACGTTTGATTAGCGCATATGTATGGAAAGATATGTAGCGGCGTTCCGCGACGGAAGAGACGCGGGGGTTAAATTTAATATTCAAGTTATTGTATCAGATACAATTCTGTGCGTCTCCATGTGCCGCTTGAGGTGCGCTTTCCTGCCAAAGACCTTTTCGCAGCCATGCTGTTGGCACGGAAAGCGTTTCTCTGGTGCACGCTTTCCGTCTGTCGACAGCAGCCTGGGGGCGCCCTCTCCGTGCACGCGGCGATGGGCAGAGAGCGTGCTGCGCTGCGCGAAGCTCGCCCCGCAGACGGCGCAAGAGAAGGGCCGCTCACCCGTGTGAGTCAGGCGGTGCGAACGAAGAGAAGAGGGCTGACGGAAACCTATGGATGTACAGTGAAAGTAAATGAGGTGATGTCTACTCGGTAATCTATTTATCGAGGTAGACTGTCAGAGCACTATCAAGCGGATGGCGCTCAAATTATTTATGGAACATGAGAAGGCGCCATCTATCTCTTACAAATAAAATACTTCTCTTAACTCTTACTTAATAGAAGTACAATGGTTCTCTTTATCACACTAGTCACAAATATGCCATAAAAAAGGTAAGAATATAACAGATGTTTCTCCTTTCAAGGCTTTATCAATTCTGACACATTTCTTCAATCAAATATTATTTAAATCTTCAAACACAAAAAAAAAATTGTTCCTAATGAAACATTGGTAAAAAATTCTAAAATCTCTAGAAAAATGGCATTTATTGAAGTACAAAAAACCTTCTTAATTATTAATTGAGAATGGTAATTATTTTTCCTTTGTTTATTACAAAACACATTGTACTATCACACTCCGGCATTTTGAAAATTTCAAAATAAACTGTCAAAAAAAATATCGAATTTGAATGTATTTTTTTATGCCTCGACTAAACCAACCTCTCCCGCACATCTCACACTTGTAGGGGGTCTCCCCGGTGTGGATGTTCTGATGCAGCTTCCACCCGACACGGTGGCCAAACTTCTTGTGGCAGATGTCGCAAGAGTACGGCTTTTCTCCGGTGTGGGTCTTGAGGTGAGATCTGAAAGGAAGTATGAAGAACTGAACCGTCACATTGAATACATTACTAAGAAAAATGCAAAAAAAACAACATTTTTAGGGCCAGTTGTATCAACTTGGCTAATGAAAAAATCAGCGTTGCCTGAGCACTTTACGGATACCGGTCATCACTTTGCATTCAAGCCGAAGATCCTAGGAAACCCCAAGAGTCACCCACGCATGTCTTGTCAAGGAGGCACTCGGGATCTTTAAGTACCATCAATAGAGATGATGGTCTCAAGTGAAAACCTCCTGGTACCCGGTGCTTCGAAACCAATCTCGCTGTGGTTTCTGCAAAGATAGTGAACCAACAACAGATGGAACAAACGCTTGTGACAATACATGTCTCCGAAACGGTATTGCCACGGAATACAGAGATACAGACGGTATTGCCAGCCAATATTTAACCACAACATCAACAAACCAGAAGAACTTTGGATTAAAGTTGATTTAAACTGTAAATCGCATTGAGATAGTGCACAACAACGTTTATGGTAGTTCTTGGGTGGAATCGTGAACATTGCATTGTGTAAAGTCATCTCTTAAGCCAGGCAAGACAGGTCGCAAGCCCCGAGGATGCCCAATAAAGACTTCCATACATGCTTTCCCATACAGCTACTCTGTGAGACATCTGTATTATTATCTCAATTAATAATTATCCCTCTGCGGACAAAATCTAGAAATTGTGTTCTTAGAACATATTTATAAAATTGTGAAAAAAAAATCATACAACGCTTACTTGAGATGGGTGCCGTTGAGGAACCCTTTCCCGCAGTGCTGACACTGAAACCGGCGCTCCCCGCTGTGCGTTCTGGCATGCTCGCTCAGCTGGCCGGCCTGCGTGAAGCTCTTGGGGCAGTCGGGGCAGGAGTAGGGTCGCTGGCCCGTGTGCAAGCGGTGGTGCACCACCAGCGCATGGGAGTACCTGTGCAAAACATTACATTGAATTTACATTGTTCTTTGTTTACATGTTTAACCAACAGGTTTTGTAAAGAATCATCTCCGTCATCGGGGAGACGAAAAACTAATCCAGGACATGAAATTTAAAACAAAGGATGTAAAAGCAAGGAGTTAAAAATTGTAAATATTGATTTTCAGGCTTCTAGTAGATATGTAATAATTCGAAAGAATATCATATATATGTTAATTTAAAACAAAGGATGTAAAAGCAAGGAGTTAAAAATTGAAAATATTGATTTTCAGGCTTCTAGTAGGTATGTAATAATTCGAAAGAATATCATATATACGTTAAAAAGGAATGTTGCTAAATAAAACTCCATTTTGAAAAAATAAATATATAGAGGTTGTTACGGACAGGACACTGCCTGCGCCTACCGTTAGGCAACCGAACTTTCGAGCTCTGTAGTCGACGTAATCACGTCATATAAATGATAGAAATTTCTCATGTGAATGAAGCAGAGCAAAGGCCCCTTTCAGGGCCACCGCCGATCGCCGTGCCCCGGTTGAGGATGGGTACCGTGCCGAGGACAGCGCGCGAGTTCTCGGCCGCGGTGGTTGTCCTTATACGTGTCTCGGCGTCAGGCGGCGGCACCCGGGAGAGGGGATGAGCGAATGCGGAGCCTCAGCTCCATGAGAACGCATCCCGCTGATGACAATGGAAATGCGTTAGAGTGCATGATCTGAAATGTGTATGTTTTTGCTGAAAATATTATATGAAAATATTAATGTTCAGATTTTTTAACATTTCAGAGCTCTCTAATATGATGGAAATTAATGGTTTTTTGATTTCAGATGGACCTGAATCATAATTCTATGTAATAAAATACCGCATTTTCATTGTTTTAATAAAAAGAGCGGGCGGGAGATGTTTTTATTTGCGCACAAGGCGCATTTTGTACCTTATTCTCATCATATTTGCCTGATAAGCAACATTAAAGTTGTCTCAACACTTATAAAAGATAAGTAGTAGAGTCACACACATGCACACACTCTGTAAGACATAAAAAGTTGTCTACAGATGACACAATAAATGATTGACTGTATGGCATAACAGATTGCAAACAGATCATTGGTAAAAAACATACATTTTTTATGGCAAGGAAAAATCTAAATACTTTTTCAAATACATTATTAATGAGTGAATCACAATCACATTAATATGGAAACATAAGTCTGACACCACCAACACAAAACCAGCCGCCGCTTATGAGCGACATACTGGGCTGGGTTTTTTTTCCATACAAATTTTCATATAAACACACAAACCGGAATAACTTCCGTCAGAGGTGTCCGATTTTGATAATTCTTTTTGTATAATGATCAGTGGATCAATACCTATCTAGAGAATATACACACTCATATGTGGAAATAATTTTGAATAAATTACAAAATTAGTTTTTTGTTGAAAAGTTTAAAAATTCATAACTATAGTAAGCTGCGACTTACAACAAAGTGTGATATATCAACAGATGCGCTGCGACGCACTCTATATAATAGACACAAAAAACTAAACCTAAAAATTAATTTGGATTTTTAAGAGATTTAATTGTTGAAATTTCATAGCCCGCCGGGCCAGAAAATGAGATATATTTTAACTGTTGCTTTAATAATAATGTCTCAAGGTTGACACGCAATATGTCAGACTGTTTATTGAGACGCAGTCAATGTAATGACATATATGTAAATCCTCCGGGGGAGGTGCGTTTAATTTAATAATTAAAAAACTGTAATATATGTAGTAGAAATAAGCGCCCGAAACGCGCCATTTGTATGCAAACTGTAACTTGTTTTAATTGGCTTCGAGGCCGGGGCCTCCTGGTCCCGGCCGAGGGTATAAATATCGCATTCAAGGCGGACCGACCCTCAGTCTGGTTTAAAACGCCGTGGCAGACCCTTCACGTGTGTTTCATTTACCTACCCGACTACCTCCTACGATTTTGCTGCCTGCTGACTTCGCTCGCTCTCAAGCTCGAGCCGAACTACGTCATCAAGATCTGCTGTTGCTGCCTGCTAACGCCGAGCGCTCTCGCTTCACGCCCGGTACTTGCTATCGGCGGCGATCGCCTTGCGGCGTGCTGACACGGAGCGGACATTCACGCTCGGTACCTACTGCTTCTGCGGTGTGCTGATTCTGAGCGGACGTTCACGCTCGGTACCTACCGCTTCTGCGGAGTGCTGATTGCTGGCGCGGATTTTTCCAAGCTAAGTATTTCTTCGCAGTTCAACCGTCTTTTTTAAGACGATTATTCTTGACGACCTCGTCGAGTTTAGACATTTTGCTCGAAGCAAATTCTTTTGCTGTCGCCTCTGGTGCACATTTCCGTGTACTAATATCGCTCTTTTTCCAGCTGCTCACACGGTGCGCCCGTGCTGTGTGAGACATCCCGAAGGCTTCTGAAGCGGAATCAGCGGACCGCACCTGTATTGCCTGTTCTGTGCGGAACAAGCTGGTCCTGTCGAGACGGATTGCTGGTCTTCGCTTCGCATCACCAGAGCCAACCAGGATGTCGCACGCTGGGGATGAGCCGCAGTACATGGACGACGACGCCCAGTACCAGGAGAGCGGCAGCCAGCGACGGGGGGAGTCAGTGGCATCGGAGCGATCTCGAACCGAGTCTCGCCGAAGCCGCGCATCTAGCCTGTCATCCAGCCGGTCATCACGCTCCACCGAAGACACCGTTCGGAGACTTCGGGAGGAGCTTCGCCGCGAGCGCCGGCGCATGGATGAACAGCGCCGGGACTACTCGCGCATGGTCCGCGCGATGGCTGCCAGTCATAGGACGCAGCCAACACTTCTGGAGGGTGGCCCTGAAAAGGGCCCTTCTTACAACGGTCCGAGGCAAGGACCTTCCGCGGCCGCAACCGAGTGGCCGCAGTCAACACTCCAGGAGGGTGGCCCTGAAAAGGGCCGTTCTCACAACGGTCCGAGGCAAGGACCTTCCGCAGCCGCAACCGAGATGGCGGCACCACCGGCGGCGGCAGCCGACAGTGCCCCGAGGGAGGGGGTACTACCAGTGGCGGCGGATGCAACCAGTGGCGCCTCGGAAGGAGTGAGACCCTCCTTTAAAGGTATTAATTATAATATTATGGCTGATAGCGCCCTCCCAGGGGAGGCGCAGGCCTCAGTGGGGGTGGCAGTGGTCCACCACCCACAGGGTGGGGCACCCACCCACCCACAGGGTGGGGCACCCACCCACCCACAGGGTGGGGCGCCCACCCACCCACAGGGTGGGGCACCCACCCACCCACAGGGTGGGGCACCCACCCACCCACAGGGTGGGGCACCCACCCACCCACAGTGGGTGGCGCCCACCCACCCACAGTGGGGGGCGCCCACCCACCCACAGGGGGAGGCGCCCACCCACCCACCGGCCAGCCTGGAGTGGCCAATGCTGGCGTAGCTTGGCCCAACGTCGGCCAACCTGGAGCGGCCAATGCTGGCGTAGCTTGGCCCAACGTCGGCCAACCTGGAGCGGCCAATGCTGGCGTAGCTTGGCCCAACGTCGGCCAACCTGGAGCGGCCAATGCTGGCGCAGCTTGGCCCAATGCCGGCCAGCCCATCAACACCAACGCCAGCCAACCTACTGCAGCCAATGGGAGCCAGCATGCTGCTTCATCGTGGGCCAATGCAGGCCAACCCTCCACGGCCAATGGAGGCCAACCTGCCGCCGCTGTAGCAGGACCATCGTGGGCCAATGGAGGCCAACCTGCTGCTGTAGCTGGACCATCGTGGGCCAATGGAGGCCAACATGCTGCTGTTGCTGGATCAGCATGGTCCAATGGTAGCCAACCTGCTGCTGCTACCGGACCAACCTGGGCCAATGCAGGCCAAAGCGCAGCAGCCATCACCAGCCAAGGCGTGGAAGGCATCGTCGGAAGCACGCTTCCAACCACCAATCCAGCTGCACAAATGGGAGGGCAAGGAGGCCCATGGAATAATACCATCGCTGGATACAACACCAACGGTGCAGCTGGACCTGCCTCCACTGGGCATTCAACCCAGCCGGGCACCAACGCCTTCACTAGAGAATGGGTGCTGAACCAGCAAGACCCAATCGCCATGATGCTGCGGCAGAACCAAGGAGGGCCTGGCATGGACCAAAGCCTGCCCCCGGCATCAATGATCATGGCACGACAATGTGGGGTGAAGGAGCTCCCCCCCTTCAGCGGAGAAGCGTTCGAGTGGCCAACGTTCTTCGCACAATTTCACCAATCCACGGCGCTGTGTGGGTTCTCTGACCATGAGAACCTTATTCGTCTACAGACCGCGCTCAAGGGGAAAGCGCGAGAGGCCGTGTCAGCAATGCTGATCGATCCGAGCAGCGTCGCTGAGATCATGCGGACGCTCCAGGATCGCTTTGGAAACCCGAGGGCCGTCATAAACAATATGCTGATGAAGGTGCGCCGCTACCCAGTGATCGCTGAAAGCGCACCAGTGGACGCGGTGCTGGACTACGCCCTCGTCATAAGGAATGCAGTGTCCACCATCAGAGCGATCGACCCGTCGCATTTGAAGTCGCTGCCGATTCTAACCGACATGGTGGGAAAGTTGCCAAGCGCAACCCGCATGCTGTGGCTGCACTCGCTGGTGGGGAAGCCGGGACCTCCGACCTGCCAGTCATTTTCGGACTGGCTAACAGTCATAATGGGACCAGTGGATGTCTCAGGATTGAGGACCATGACTACCCTCCCGCAACGAAGTGGACACATACACCACACCATCATTGACAAGGGGGCTCAAGGGAGCCACCCGGAACCAAACCAAGCGTGGAGGCGCCCACCACCAGCGAAGGATGCCGCCCTCTGCAAACTGTGCAACAAGCATGCACATGCGCTGGCACAATGCCGAGCCTACATGGCCAGGTCGCCGAAGGACCGCTGGAGTGCGGTTATGCGGCTCGACGTGTGCGGCAACTGCCTTAAGAGCGGCCACAGAAGGCAGGAGTGCCAAGTGAAGCCCTGCGGCATCGAAGGTTGCGACAAACGGCACCACCGTACGTTGCACACCCCACCCCGCCGAGACAACAAGAAAGAGCGCTCAAGAAGCCCTCACGCAACGGCAGGGACGCCGGAACGTGAAACAACAAACTAACGGCCTACAGCTGCACAGTGGCTCGTCGAGAAGAAAGGAGAGCATAGGTGGTTGCTCTCATCTCGGCACAGTGCGAAGCGGCGCCATTGAAACCGCTTTCCATACCACAAATGGGGTTACAATTACATGGTTGGCTGCCACAACAACAACGATCACCGCTGTATCAGCTAGACGGGGGGAGTGCTGCCAGATATTCGGCGCGTCTCTTTCATAGACCTGCCTACCAAGAGCCACTATGAACACAACATTTTATGGCGAACTGTCGCCACCAATATGTCTTAAGCGGAAGGGAACACCCTCCGGCAGTATGGAGCAGTTATGAAGACCAGCCGGCGGTGCCAATTGACGCCCAGTTGGATGAACGTGACGTCAGACTCGGCTTGAAACTACGAGCATGGAAGGGGTTCCACCAGGGTTGCGAGCACCCGAACCAGTGCACGGAGCTCACTCTTAGGAAGCGATTCCACCAGGGTTGCGAGCACCTGTACTGGTGCACGGAGCTCACTCATGGGAATGGATACCACCAGGGTTGCGAGCGCCGAACTAGTGCACAGAGCTCACTCTTAGGAAGCGATTCCACCAGGGTTGCGAGCGCCGAACTAGTGCACAGAGCTCACTCTTAGGAAGCGATTCCACCAGGGTTGCGAGCGCCGAACTAGTGCACAGAGCTCACTCTTAGGAAGCGATTCCACCAGGGTTGCGAGCACCTGTACTAGCGCACAGAGCTCACCCATACACAAGGCTCATGGTACAAGAGCCAATGCCAGAGGGGCAAGAAGCAAGCCGACTCCAGTGATGAAGTAGCTACCAGACTGCCGGCTGGCGCACCACACACCCGCATTTAACCACTGCGGACTTGACTGCTTCAGGCCAGGGCGAATGAGCATCGGCATACTGGAAGGATATAGCTCCAAGGGAGGGGCACTCATGTGACAATGTATAATACATTAGAAAGGAGTATCTGCCATCTTGATGGTGACCCAAGTGGCAAAAGCTGCCGGATTACCTGCCAACTTGATGGTGAGACCCAAGTGGCAAGGGGCCGCCCGGCCGGAAGGAATGGAGTAGCCGCCGACTTGATGGTGAGACCCAAGTGGCAAAAGGGCTACAGGAGCAGCCGCCAACTTGATGACGAGACCCAAGTGGCAACTTGATGACGAGACCCTGCAGGATTATCTCCCCACTTGATGACGAGACCCAAGTGGTGAGGTGGCTGCAGGATTATCTCCCCACTTGATGACGAGACCCAAGTGGTGAGGTGGCTTCAGGATTATCTCCCAACTTGATGACGAGACCCAAGTGGTGAGGTGGCTTCAGGATTATCTCCCAACTTGATGACGAGACCCAAGTGGTGAGGTGGCTTCAGGATTATCTCCCAACTTGATGACGAGACCCAAGTGGTGAGGTGGCTTCAGGAGCAGCCGCCAACTTGATGGTGACCCAAGTGGCGACATGGCTGCAGGACCAAATTATTTGTCAGCTTGGTGAAAGACCCAAGTGACAAAAGGCCGTCCCAGGCCTAGTATGGGGACCAAATTATTTGTCAGCTTGGTGAAAGACCCAAGTGACAAAAGGCCGTCCCAGGCCTAGTATGGGGACCAAATTATTTGTCATCTTGGTGAAAGACCCAAGTGACAAAAGGCCGTCCCAGGCCTAGTATGGGGACCAATTATCCGCCATCTTGGAGGAGAACCAAGTGGCGGAGGCCAGCGCCGCGGTCACTTAGACCTGCGCCGGTTGTGAGCCGTCCCAGGCCTAGTATGGGGAATGAATTATCTGCCATCGTGGAGGAGAACCACATGGCGGGAACCAGGGGCGCACGCGGTCATTCAGACCTGCGCCAGCTACAAGTCAGGGCGCACGCGGTCACTTAGACCTGCGCCGGCTGCAAGTTGCCAGGCCAAGAGGCCAAGGTCGGGAGGGCCCGGGCCGTGCATTGTGGGGTGCGCGGAGCCCGCCGAAGGCAACGTCCTGTCCTCACCGTGAAGTACAGACAAGCTGCACGGGGGGAGAATGTTACGGACAGGACATTGCCTGCGCCTACCGTCAGGCAACCGAAATTTCAAGCTCTGTGGTTGACGTAATCGCGTCATATAAATGATAGAAATTTCTGATGTGAATGAAGCAGAGCAAAGGCCCCTTTCAGGGCCACCGCCGATCGCCGTGCCCCGGTTGAGGATGGGTACCGTGCCGAGGACAGCGCGCGAGTTCTCGGCCGCGGTGGTTGTCCTTATACGTGTCTCGGCGTCAGGCGGCGGCACCCGGGAGAGGGGATGAGCGAATGCGGAGCCTCAGCTCCATGAGAACGCATCCCGCTGATGACAATGGAAATGCGTTAGAGTGCATGATCTGAAATGTGTATGTTTTTGCTGAAAATATTATATGAAAATATTAATGTTCAGATTTTTTAACATTTCAGAGCTCTCTAATATGATGGAAATTAATGGTTTTTTGATTTCAGATGGACCTGAATCATAATTCTATGTAATAAAATACCGCATTTTCATTGTTTTAATAAAAAGAGCGGGCGGGAGATGTTTTTATTTGCGCACAAGGCGCATTTTGTACCTTATTCTCATCATATTTGCCTGATAAGCAACATTAAAGTTGTCTCAACACTTATAAAAGATAAGTAGTAGAGTCACACACATGCACACACTCTGTAAGACATAAAAAGTTGTCTACAGATGACACAATAAATGATTGACTGTATGGCATAACAGATTGCCAACAGATCATTGGTAAAAAACATACATTTTTTATGGCAAGGAAAAATCTAAATACTTTTTCAAATACATTATTAATGAGTGAATCACAATCACATTAATATGGAAACATAAGTCTGACACCACCAACACAAAACCAGCCGCCGCTTATGAGCGACATACTGGGCTGGGTTTTTTCCATACAAATTTTCATATAAACACACAAACCGGAATAACTTCCGTCAGAGGTGTCCGATTTTGATAATTCTTTTTGTATAATGATCAGTGGATCAAGACCTATCTAGAGAATATACACACTCATATGTGGAAATAATTTTGAATAAATTACAAAATTAGTTTTTTGTTGAAAAGTTTAAAAATTCATAACTATAGTAAGCTGCGACTTACAACAAAGTGTGATATATCAACAGATGCGCTGCGACGCACTCTATATAATAGACACAAAAAACTAAACCTAAAAATTAATTTGGATTTTTAAGAGATTTAATTGTTGAAATTTCATAGCCCGCCGGGCCAGAAAATGAGATATATTTTAACTGTTGCTTTAATAATAATGTCTCAAGGTTGCCACGCAATATGTCAGACTGTTTATTGAGACGCAGTCAATGTAATGACATATATGTAAATCCTCCGGGGGAGGTGCGTTTAATTTAATAATTAAAAAACTGTAATATATGTAGTAGAAATAAGCGCCCGAAACGCGCCATTTGTATGCAAACTGTAACTTGTTTTAATTGGCTTCGAGGCCGGGGCCACCTGGTCCCGGCCGAGGGTATAAATATCGCATTCAAGGCGGACCGACCCTCAGTCTGGTTTAAAACGCCGTGGCAGACCCTTCACGTGTGTTTCATTTACCTACCCGACTACCTCCTACGATTTTGCTGCCTGCTGACTTCGCTCGCTCTCAAGCTCGAGCCGAACTACGTCATCAAGATCTGCTGTTGCTGCCTGCTAACGCCGAGCGCTCTCGCTTCACGCCCGGTACTTGCTATCGGCGGCGATCGCCTTGCGGTGTGCTGACACGGAGCGGACATTCACGCTCGATACCTACTACTTCTGCGGTGTGCTGACTCTGAGCGGACGTTCACGCTCGGTACCTACCGCTTCTGCGGACTGCTGACTGCTGGCACGGATTTTGCCAAGCTAAGTATTTCTTCGCAGTACAACCGTCTTTTTTAAGACGATTATTCTTGACGACCTCGTCGAGTTTAGACATTTTGCTCGAAGCAAATTCTTTTGCTGCCGCCTCTGGTGCACATTTCCGTGTACTAATATCGCTCTTTTTCCAGCTGCTCACACGGTGCGCCCGTGCTGTGTGAGACATCCCGAAGGCTTCTGAAGCGGAATCAGCGGACCGCACCTGTATTGCCTGTTCTGTGCGGAACAGTGTTCTTGAAAAATAAAAAATATTGCGAGTATAAAAATTGGTCTAAGGCCCGATTTCAGAGTCAATACTTAGATGATTTAAAGGTTAAGGTACGCCTTAAAAGCGTAATTTTCAGTATAAAATAATACTGTGTCTTCAAATTATCAATGGCCCCTAAAATCCGCAATATGTAATTATAATTTTGGATGTCCGTCCCTAACTTCCTACCCAATAGCTGATCCCTCCGTTTTCAAAATTAGTTTTGATTTCAAAATTGCTATTAAATAAAATGAAAACATTGACTTTATGCTATTGTAAATAAAATAAATTGTGTAACGAGGCTAAAAAGAATTACGCACTTCCGTCAAGTGAAACTGAAAGTCGCGAGAACTTTCGAGTAAACACTAGAAAATTCTAGTAAATGCTAGAGAATTCTCGAAGGTTCGAAAATCCAACGTGATCGGGTATAAATAAACGGATCCAGGCCGCGGATGGCCATTGTTATTCTGAGGCTCTAGCGGCGAATCACGAAACGAAAACAGTGTTACCATCAGATGTGTGAACTAAGCGACAGATAATTATGTGAAGTGCATACTCTTGTGCGATATTTGAGCGGAGACTTCTCGAAAGTGTTACCAATATACACATTTACAGTAGGATAGTCATAAGGTTTTTTGAGAATCGTTTTAATAATTAACTAAAATAATAATATATCTTTATAACTCCTCCAGGCAATATTCTTAAGAGCTAAAATATTATATCTCCTTCACAATATATATATCCTCATGTTCATGCCAAAATACCTATTTACATCAGATACAATGATTTGAAATACATGTAAATATATTTTACACACTGATTATTTAAATTTAAATTTCAATTTATTTATTTTTAATATAACATTTAAATGCACAATTCGTAAATATTATTAACAAGTGCGAAAATACACAAACAACAAAATATCAAACGTATATAAATTTATTCATATCAAAGGTGTAGGAGAATCCTGCTTTGGAAAACCCTCTCAGAGACGTGGAACAGATCAATGTCTAGAGAAATACAGCTGACGCTGTCTAAGGTAATTATCAGGAACATACAAACCAATGCTCCGCATAATTTCAGGATTATCGATCATACCACGCAACAATCGACTAAAATGCGTTATCAGATAGACATTCCTTCTAGTCTTTAAACTATTGTAGCCAAGCATACCCTGGAGGAATTCGGTTGGGTAAAGCCAAGTATAATGCCCGTACTGTCTCATGTAGAGATATTTTAGAAACTTTTTGTACTTTATCTACCATAAGTGAGTACTTAAGCTCATGTGGCCCCCAAATCATCGAGCCACTCTCGAGTCTACTTCACACCAAGAGTTGTAAAGAGTTCTCAGTACGCGGGTATTCTCGAAAACCCTGGCTGTACGCAGAACAAATCCTAACATTCTCAATGCATTACCACTGACCGCCCCTATGTGGCCGTGAAATGACAGGTTGCTCACAAATCTAATGCCGAGATCCTCAACATTCGACGTTCGTGTCAGATTTTGGTCGTTCGTTTTGTAGCGATAGAATAGAGTTTTTTGGGCCCTAGTGAAAGATGTAACCAAACACTTGGAAACATTAAACATAAGTTTATTTCGCCTTTCCTATTCACATATATTTGACGTATCTGCTTGGAGAAGATGAAAATCGTCCAAGGTTACCACCACCTTTAAAAAAAGCTCATCTACGAATAAAAGAACTTACAGAATTACACTTCTTCTTCTTTTGGAGTCATGTCAGGTCCCCCCAACGTTGACTATCACCCGAGAGAAAGCGTCCCTGTCCTGGGCAACACGAAACAGCTCTCCAACACTTCTTATGCCCGTCCAGTCGCGTATATTGCGGAGCCAGGAAATTTGTCTCCTTCCAACACCTCTACGACCCTCTATCTTGCCCATAAGAATCAGGTGGAGCAATTCATATTTTTCTCCTCTGAGCACATGACCCAAATACGATACCTTTCGGATTTTGATATTTGTCAGCAACTCTCTATTCACTCTAGCTCTTTGAAGAACTCTTGTGTTGCTGACCATATCCGTCCAGGGTATCCGGAGCATTCTCCGATGTATCCACATTTCGAACGCCTCCAGCCGGTTCATGCTACTCACTTTGAGGGTCCACGATTCCACTCCGTACAGCAGGACTGACCATATATAACATTTGACCAGTCGCTGTCGAAGTTTCAGGTTAAGATTGTCATCGCAGAATATCTGTCTCATTTTGTTAAAAGCAGCTCGCGATGCTTCAATTTTGCATTTGACTTCGGTTTCTGGGTCGAGGTCTTCCGCCAGGATACTTCCAAGGTATTTAAACTTTGTCACTCTCTCTATACCAGCCTCATTCAATGTGAGAATAATAAATATCGAATAAATTGGCCAAGCCTCGGGGGCCAGGCAACGCACGTCCAATCCGACCCTGAACTAGGCCATTACAAATTCCCATCAGGCTCCAGCTCGACCAAGAAAATGCAACCAAGATTTCGGCAGGACAACCATTCTGATTGGCATCTATTAAGTCCCGGCTGCCGCCAACGGCTGGTAAATCACAGCTAATTTGTCAGGCGGGCATAATGTATCCGCGGTGACGTCACAAAGAATTGTATGGTGAATGCACAAAAGCAACGCTGGTGATCCTCTTCTTCTTCTTGTGTCCTATCCGTTCAACAGACGGTGGCTTTTCACTGCTCTACGCCTATTTAACTGTAAACAGTAGCGGATATTCTATACGAAACGTTCGTTTTTCCGAGAAACGATTCACGACGTTTCGACGTCCGCCAACGTAACTAGTACACACTGCACACTGGCGACGTCTATTGTAGAAGAAGTGAACACTCCACAACAAAGTGCATATGATTTACGCCCTCGAAAGCAGCAATCAGTCCGCCCTCTACCTTCGCGGGTAAAGGTCGTCCTCCTGATGACGTTGAATAAGCATCCAACGAAACGTCTAGAATCGTTTCTCGGAAAAACATACGGTTCGTATAAAATATCCGCAACAGTTAAATACGTCTAACGACCGTAATAGCAACCTTAACTCTTTAATGCTCTACGCCTCATTACCGGCGTTTCACCTAACTTATAATTTACCTATCCTAACCTAACCTGACCTGACCCAACCTTTTCTTTTAGATTTTAAATGCCGATACATTCTCTAAGCTCGTTCCCACATTCTACATATTAGTTAACTATCAGTACAAGTATCAGTCAGAAGTTATTGCTTATAAAAAATCATCTTGCATTTCAAAACATACCTATATCCAAATTTACTAGAGTAAATTATGAATATCTTCATCGTTTAATCAAAATTTAAAAAAAAAATTCAAAATATTTTACACTCTAAATTACTGAGAACTTTATTTGACTAAACCCCTTGAATATATTTATTTCCCTGAACTTCAAAATCAAACTAATCCATATACAAAATGTACTTAAGTCAATTTTAAATGTTAAGCATGTAACTCGTAACATATATAAATTTAACTAGCTGTTCGTGCCCGGCGTTGCACGCGTTAAGGATTAAGTTGAAAATAAATTTGTGGGGGGAAACAAAGGATTGATTCAAACGGTATAGATTTGCATCGAAAATATATCATGGGGAGGAGAAAAGGTAAAAGGTGAAGCTCACCTTTGTTATCCGCCGGGTCCTAAAGAATAAGTTTCCAAATTTTGAGTCAAATCGGTCAAACGGTACAGATTTGCATCTAAAATATATCAGCGGAGGGGAAGGGTTAAAATAATAGGGGGGAAATGTCGCATATGTTACCCGCCGAGTCCTAAAGCATAAGTATTCAAAGTTTGAATCGAATAAACTGTATACACTTGTAATAGAGAACAGACAACGCGACAGACAGATAGACAGACAGAGTTTTATAGGTATAGATTTACAATACTTTATTTTAATTACTAATTTCATCTTATTCAATTTATAAACTAGATGTAAATAAAAATTCTTTTAAAAAACACTTTTTGGTGCTAGGTAGGTTTTGATATTCAACTACTAATATCTCACACCATCACCTTCCCCTGCCGGCAGTTAAATGTACTATTCTAAACACTGGCCATCGGGAGGAACGCGAAATGGTTCGCGTCTTTGCTAAGTCCTACATGTACTGTAATTTTGACGGGTAATGCAGGCTCGGCGATAGCAACATCGCATCAACGTTGCCGCCTTCGGTTTGCCGGCCCGGGGTTCAAGCCCCATCTCCAGCCGTTTAATCTCTTTTTAGCCATGAATTCGAAAAAAATTACGGAGACAGACAGACGGACAGACAGACAGACGGACGGACGGTATTATTATCGCATTTTGATGAACATTTTTTTTGTTATAATAAAGAGAAGTTAATAATTTTTCCAGCAATAATTTTTTATGATGAAAATATCTTCATACAACATTTTAGTAGCAAAGTAAAATATTAAAATGATAATATCTGTGTTGGGGAAATATGGATTTTGTAATTGGTAATTCAATTTGGCTTCGCTGTAAGTAGGGCGAAGGCTTTGTTGTGCATTTTATGTAACTGATATTTGAACAACTGGGGAAGTAATGAATTCAAAATGATTAACAACCTGACTGGGAAAATACTCGATTAATAATTGCGCACCGGGAGGCTTCTGCGTGACGTCATCAGGTCTCCCTGGCCCAAAAATTCCGTAATCCAGGTGGAAATCCAGAACATTGCGAGCCGAAAGTGTATTCTTCCAGATATTGCGTATTTGATTTAAGGTACACATGTTTATTAGTGGCACGTGAGCATGAGCAGTATTGACCTTCTTTAGCCCTTGCTTATTAGGGACATGTGTGTACGCACATTGATAGTAATGAGCATGGTTATTAGTGGCATGCTCAAAAATCAACCGCCGGTTGATTTATGAGCATGCGAATGTCATTCACCATGAGAAGGGTTATCTTTTGAGCATGTGTGAACAGGCTTGCTTATTATGAGCATGCCAATGTCATTCGCGACTAGTATCGATTATCAATGCGAAATGCGATCTTCTCAGTCCGCGACAGACGAAACAAATATGGCGCGTCGGGGAGATGATAAAACATTACTTTTCGTGACTTATTATAGCAATCACGAATGTCAGTGGAATATTCGGTCACCGCTGTGTGAAAATAATATAGCAAGAAATAATGTTTATGAAACTTTATTAAAAGACATGAATGATTCAAATCTTACAATAAAAATTATACAAACTAAAATCAAAAATGTGCGGATGGAAACTCGGGAACTTTTTTGATTTATTGGTTCACTTGAATTTTCTATTTCAGTTTGCAAAGTTTCAATTTTTAACTAGAGTTCCTCTCTATTCTATGATAAGAGCATGTCACTAATAAGCATGTTTGTTCGATTGTTATCTTTGAGCATGCTTATTTATGAGCATGCTTATAATGAGCAAGTGTGTACAGTTGTCATGGGCATGCTAATGAACATGCCAGTAATAAGCATGTGTATCTGTACCTTTACACTCTCTATGTTTCAATGTCGCCATCTCCCTCCCCTACTCCATTACGTCTAAATGACTAAATAATGTCAAGCCAGGTAACATAGTATATAAGGGTAATCGTGATTTCATTGTCACTCAACACTATTATTATTTGTGGCAGAATGTAGACGATGATTGATCTTTTTTTTAACCAATCTATATACAGGATGTCTCATAACCAGGGTTGCCAGGTCTTTGCCAAATAAATACCGAACAGTGAGCAAAAAAAAAATGTTTTAATCGTTTATTTATATTATTAACTTAAAATACAAAGTACCATTGCACAAGAGCAACTGGCTAACCTAACTTATAAAAAAAAGTAACCCATAAAATTTTTTACTATACTCCCTTTCTTTGTAAAATATAATAATAATTAAAGACGAATTTAAACATATAACATCACACTAAACTTACAGAAATTTAATATATTTCTAAAATGTCAGATGTTTTGAGATGTCAAGATTTTGATAGATTCAATTACCATCAATATCGTACCTTATGAATTTCCAGGGTCAAATGATTTAGTCAAAATCAGATTTAAGTAATGTAGAATTCTTCAAAACTAAGCAGAAATCTAAAAGAAATAAATTATTATTTGATTTTTTCCCAAAAAACCCCATTTTGCTGTCATCTGTGAATCAAATGTTTTGTAAATTTTAGAAATTCGTAGTGATGTACCTATTAAACCGACGGAGTAATTCAAATTTAGAAAATATTCCGCGACGTTATCGGGCCGCCGCGCCGTTGCTAATTAAACATTTCTAATGATTCCAATTTGAAAAAAACAATAAAGTATCTAAAAATCCGAAATTATACTATAATTATTATTTTTTTTTAACGAAAATCTGATAGATCGTCTTGATAGTCGCCATGAGTCTGCTTGCCAAGTTTCAGCTCGATTGGATCACGGGAAAGGGATCAAAAATCAATCCAAAGTTTTTGTTAACGGCAAGCAAGCAAACGCCACGAGTTAATATAAAGGGAATAATTATATTTTTTCTCACTAATGCACGCTTCCAGCAATGTCTTATTTGCTTTAACTGCCCCATGCATTTCGCGACACGTCAGACTGAAATTACATCGTATACATAATTCAGCCTTCACCATGTCCACACTTAATTTATTACGGCTGTCCGTCCGTAAATGGTTCATTTGGCTAAATACTCTTTCCACATAAGCATTACTACATGGTACTGCCATTATCGTTTTAATTATCTTTTTCAAGTAAGGGCTTACTTCTGCCTTTAGAAACGTCTCCCACGAAAACGTAGTATTGGATGAAGAAGCTTGGTTTTTTATTGCTTCCAAGGTTTTTTGTAGAACGCGAATCAAAAAAAAATTATCAATGTCGTCTTCAACATCTACAGCTTTTGATGCTTCTAGAAAATGTTCATTTTTTGGAGCTACTTTCTCTACATTGACGTTTTTAAATGGAGACTTTTCGTAGTCGAACCACTTTTTCAAATAATCTTCTCCTCTAAAAAAATATATTCACGGAAACATAGAGGGTTGCCATAGCTTAGTGGTCAGAGCACCGGCCCCGGAAAGGAGATGACCTGGGTTCGAATCCCAGTAGTAACCTTATATTTTTTCGTGAATTAGATTTTTCTGTATGTCTTTCTAATTGATTAATTAATTTGGTTTTAAAAATTTCACACAACTTTGTTCTGAAAAATTACAACTTCACAAATATGAATGTGTTCTTGAATATATATAATCTTCTGCTCTTTCATGGATGCGACGCTACATCGATTGCGTCAAATCTGACAGTTGAATCGTTTATTAAGGAGCAAAATTAATCAAAAAAAAAATTAATCAAAAAATCGAACCGCCCATTCGGTATTTTTGTCATACCGAACACCGAACACGGTGCTAAAATACCGAACACCTGGCATAACTGCTCGTAGCTAGTAGCAAAAACTACACAGATGGATTCCTGCCTTGGTAATGAGTCAAAAATGTTCAAGTAATCAATGGTTATGGGGTAATATCAAAGTAAGTGGAGCAATATAAAAATTTGCATTTTTTTCAATATTGCAGATATTTTGCAAAAAAGTTGAATTATCATTACAGTAACTTGTATAGATTATGAAAATTTCATTCGCTTCAATACAACTCAAATAAAATGATAAAAACCTTGTAAAAAAATATATTTTTTTAATTTCTGCAAGGTTTTTATAATTTTATTCGACTCGTATTAAAACGAATGAATTTTTCATAATCGATAAGTTACTATAATAATAGTTCAATTTTTTGGAAAAAAATTAGTTAGAAATATGTATTTTTTAAATTGACTATGTAAAAAAAATAGTCAATTTAAAAAATCCAAAAATCTGACTGTGTAAAATGTGATATTTAAATAAAAACTGAAAAGAAAGAAACAAGTCCAGTTGTCTAGAATTCTGTTAAATAATATTGAATAACTACACCATTGAAATAATTTCATGATCGATGCACACATAAAATTAATAAGAAATTCTAATGCGGAACATAGCGACTTAACAGACGGGAAGAGTTGGGCCGGTCTAGATTTTTAATGGGTCCCGACTGTTAAAGTCGCTATGTTAAGCATTAGAATTTACTTCGCACCGATCGAAACGTCAAAACAAACGCGTCTCGCATAGTCGTCAGTTCTGCGTATATGCGCACAATTTTTCCTTGCTAGATAATTATGTATCTAAAGAACGCTGCAAACTTAACTCAAAACTCCATTTTATTGACTCGTTTATGCTCGAAATATTCAATTAATATTAATTAATTATGTTAATCGCTCAGGTTCGCACTAAAAAACCTTTCGCCCGACGGTAGGTACATCCTTGAATTATTATCGTTGGAATCACCACGCACTAGCAACACACGCTGAACGATTTCGCTTTGTCTGTGGAATTGTCGCTGTTAAATAACTATAACACAACTGATTGCGCTGTAGCCGGTTGATCCCTTTTTGTAGGTTATCGCTTTCTCGATGTTTCCAGAGTTAACAACAATAATGTCCCAGCCCCGATAGATACGGCGCAAGTACTTACGAATACCTTGAACGGAACATTCTCGAAAATGATCGACGCGATAGAAATAGCGTGCGAATTAAGAAACAGTGTAATAATTTTTCCTTGCTAAATATGTATCTAAAGAAGAACTCTGCATATTTAACCCAAAACTCGATTTTATTGACTTAAGGGGAAATACCTACCTACAAAGCACGAAAAAGGTAAATTTTTGTGATTTTATTTTAAGAAAACCTATATATTAGGGTATTTGTATCATTTCTACGTGAAAGTACATACTTGTAAGAATACGTAAAAAAAATATTCAAAATTGGCGGAAAATTCTTGGGTTTTATCGACTGCCGAAAAAAAGGTCTTCCGCGGTGACCACTCCCATTCCATCTGCAATCATCAGAATAAAAAAAACAAAAAGATATTCAAAAGTGATGCCATAATTTATTCATTGACGTTTTCGGGTTTTTGAAAATATAGATTTTTGACAAAATGGCGGACGTTTGAATTTTTGGGTTTGGTTTTTGGGTTTTTGAAAATATAGATTTTTGACAAAATGGCGGACGTTTGAATTTAAAATACCGTTTTTTAGGTAAATATCGTTTTTTTATGCCGATTAAAAAAAAACTAAGTCAACTAAAAAAACTTCTACGACAAAGAATAGATAATTTTGTATAGAATAACCACTAGAAATTTCAAGTTTATCGGTTCAATGGTTGCCTAGATATTTTGGTCACCGATTTACAAAACATGGTTTCTAGTAAAACGCGTTTGAAAATTGAGCAATATATTAAACTATTATCGGCTATAACTTTGTTATTTTTTTTAAATTTTGGCTTGAAATTTTCACCAGATATTCCTTAGACTTCAAGCTTCAAGAAAATGCAAATATTCAAAAATCGTTTTTTTTCAAAATGTCTAGGTAGCTATTTCCTCTAAATCGGTTGTTCCTTTCTCCCACAGAAATAGCCTAATCAATCAAAAGAGAAATTCGCAAACATTAATAACAATTGTGAAACTGTGCTATCGCGGAAAAACCGTGTCGAAAGCGGTAGGCTATACATTCAATCAAAACTCTTCAACGCAAAAAAAGCAAAACCGAAAACTGTCGATTTTTTTTTACCATCTTTCAAAAGTCACTTTGACGAGCGCTTGAGCCAATTTTTTACCGCGTCTCGTGACGCAACCACCCGCGATGTACGTAGAAATAATTAATTACCTGCACGTCAGGTGTCCATCAATCAGAACAGTTGGAGTGCCGCAAAAAATGCGTCCTGCTACGAAACGTCCGCGCGGGTAGCCGCCGAGCAAAAAATTGGAAAGCAAATAACACGACGTACTCGTTGCCATGTACTTTTCGCACACATTCCGGTGGAAACTGGTTGAAGCAGGACGCCGAATGAAGGTATGTCGCCTTTTGCATTAGGACGAAGAAAGCCCGTCTTACGATGATAGAATTCGGAGAAATTAAGCACCCTTTGCAATACGCCAAAGACGGCGACACTACGGAACGCCCTACAACACTCTTTAATCATCTACAAACGTTTGGGACAGTCTGGAAGCGACGGAAACATTCTCGCAAATACTAGAGGTGTATAGAAAAATCTCGGCGGTTCGAAAAACCTACATTTTTCGTATAAAAGGCGGAACCAGTGCTGCGGCGGATGATATTTTGTTTTGACATTTAACCGACGCCACTTAATAGCGATGAAAGCGTTAGCGGAAAAGGTGTTACCTGAGCGTGTGTGATACCAGCGACAACAGATATCGAGCGAAGCATATATGTGGAGAATCAAACAGAATATAATAGCATGCGATAGTAAAGTGTTCCACAGTCGAATGATTTATTGCGAAATATGTGAAATAAAAAATAGTGCTTTAATTTAATTCGTGAATTTATGAAAATAATTAATAAATCGATAATTAATTTTGTTCAATAAATTTAATATTTTATACGAACCGTATATTTTACAGAGAAGCAAATCTCGACGTTTCGTTTATATTTGTAAGAAAATATATTCTGCGTAAATATAAATATTCAGAATTTATCGATTTTTTCTAAGACACTGAAATGGATTTTTTCGGCCGCGGCCTGTCGATTAATGCTTATATTTTCATTACAATTGTAAAAAATGATCAGCTTATTACTTTTACGTAACAACAAAGATTTTATCCAAGTCATTGTCCTAAAAAAGAGTAATCTAGCAAACGTCCTGATATAAATTAATATTAAATACCCACTTTTCGAAAAAAGAGCCGAAATACGCATTTGCAGTGAATGTCCAGCCTTAACATGAAGGATTTAATATGCCAATGCCCAGTCTGGCTCTGACTGCTACCTTGGAATGCCCTGGGATATCTTACATCGCAGCAGCAACTTCTCGTGATCAGCAGTGATTAGGATTTTGCAAGACCTGGTGAAAGGCATCAAGGTACGTTTGCGAGTGTCCACAGAACAACCATTCGCCATTTTTACAGTCGGCAAAACGCCATTAAAAGTCACTCATCCGACCTGCGAAGTAATCGCTAATGACAGGCGAAATCAAACGGACAAAAAATTCCACACAGCGACCTACCTTCGGCCAGATCACATGCTCAATTGAACCCAAACAGAAAGAGAAAATAGCGGTACAAAGAACGAACGAAAAAACAAAACGCAAAACAAATTAATGATCAAATTACAGACACTTCATTACGGAGTTTTGCAACGCCTGAAAGCTAATCACCTTTCTGCGAAGAGGTACTGATACACACGCATGATCCAACAACTGTACACATTTGCAAGTTATTAGCATGCTTATTTTAAGCATGCTCACAATCAAACACATATGCTTATTACTGGCATGCTCTTGTCATAGAATAGACACGCTCTTGTTCACAATGGAAACTTTGCCGACTGAAACAGGAAATTCATGTGAACCAATAGATCAAAACATTTCCCGAGTTTTTATAATGCAATATTTGAAGCATTCATGTCTTTTAATAAAGTTTCATAAACATTATTTCTTGCTGTATTATTTTTAAATAGCGGTGACCAAGTATTCCACAGACATTCGTGATTCCTATAATAAGTCACGAAAAGTAATGTTTTGTCATCTCCCCAACGCGCCATACTTGTTTCATCTGTCGCGGACTGAGAAGATCGCATTGATAATCGATACTAGCCGCGAATGACATTAGCATGCTCATAAGCAAGCCTGTTCACGCTCGTTCAAAAGAATACCCCTTCCACCCGCAAAATCAAATAAGCATGCTCATAAATCATCTTGCTAGTAATGAGCATGATCATTACTAGCAATGTGCGTACACACATGCCACTAAATAGCAATGGATCAAGAAGCTCAATACTGCACATGCTCACGTGCCACTAATGAGCATGTGTATCAGTACCTAAACGCGAAACAGAAATCATATCCTGACTTGATAAGATATGGAAAGTTATTGGTACATTTATTTATGAATTGGGCTTTACATAATGTAAGGAGAAGATAAAATGAATTTCCGCACAATGTCACTTGTCACAAAATTATCGAGTTGATGCAACCGGACCTTAGTCGATGAGGTCTTGACTGAGCATATTGGTTCATTTTGTAAACCATTGTGTAAAGCGATCACTTAAGTCAGCTAACTTCGTGTCTATGACACTTGTATAATTCATCTTAAGTAAGGTTATATTTATTTTTTATCGTACATTGGCTTTACGGGTTTATGGCCGTGTATATTAACAAAAGAAAAAAAAATATGGCCAATAATCGCACTGATCAATCGAATTCACGTGATCAGGACATTATCCGAATCACCCGGTCTTTCGCGCGCTTCTATCGTCTGCGCAATTCAGCCTGTAGAAACAGCTGTGCTTATTTGCTAATGGGTAATGACACCTATGAATAATGAGCTTGCATTATTTTATGTTCTATAATCAGCTGGAGTCTACAAGTTGTTGAAAAATAGCGGCCAGACTCAAGAGTCAATAGGTTTCCCCGCATCGACACTTCCAAAAATCTTTTCTTTTCTTAATTCGCGCGCATCATGCACCGTACATTTTCACACCAGTCACGACTCGCCCATCAAAAGCTAAGACGACGGTCTTACGAGTTATAGTCTTACCAATAGCAATTCTTATATGTGACGACATCGAGTCGTTTTAACGTGGTGTTACGAAAATTGCATACGCTTTTTTATGATGTTTTTTCGTAATATTGTCATCAAACTTTTAGTCGTTATACACTGTACATGAAATCGATCGGAGCACTATTCTAAATACACCCTAAATTTCGCACTAATATTACCCTTGAATAATTTGTCTCACGTAGCTTAAATCACTCACGTCCGCACTGGAAAACTTCTCATAGGTCAGTAGGTACTCGCGGCGAATATCAGCCGCTTAGTCACGCATACGCGCTGGTCACACAACTGCCAACGACGCACACTCTGTTTGCGTAGCAGCCGGTCGATCCGTTTTTATAGGAAACTTCGCTTTTCGACGTTTCTAGAGTTTATGAGAATAACTCAGTCGGTTCCAGATTTGCGTGGATCGTTCTAGAGATTTCGGTAGTGCGTAATTCATTCTGGTTCTACCATCTCATGACAATATAATAGGCATGATGACAGATTTAAAGAATATGTGATTTTAGAGAAGAAAATATTTTGAAATGATTCTAAAAATGATCCAGTTTTAATATACCTACACATTGAGATTAATAACATTTTCAAAAAAATAAATGTAAAAAATTCTGCATTGGACCATTTCAACCTAAACACCGGTCAGAGCGAATGACGTCACGCCTAAGTAGCCACCACCGCGTCTCTTGAACTGTTGTCATAAACACAATGCTACGTTTCTTCTGGTTGGTGTCTTCTGGGGTATTATGCCGTGTTATTACGACCTTTCAGGCCGACGTTTCGGATTCCGTGACAGGGTCCATCATCAGGGCCGATGTGCTGTTGTTGTGGTTAAGTATTGGCTTGCAATACCGTGTCGAAAGCTTGGTGTTTCTGTGTTTCTGTGCTACGCAGCAATACCGTGTCAGAGTCGTGTGTCGTGTGTGTGTTTCATCTGTTGTCTGATCACTATCTCTGCGGAATCCGCGACGAGATTGTCTTTAAAGCGCTGGACACCATGATTTTTTTAATTTGAGACCACAGATGAGGTCGACATATTCACGGAAATGTACAAGGCCGCTGTAGCATAATTAGATGACGCGCCTGCCCCGGATAGGAGGAGATCCGTGGTTCGAATCCCGGTAGCGGCCAAATATTTTTTCGTGGATTTGAGTTTTCTGTATATCATTCTAATTGATTTTGTTTTAAATTTCACAGAACGTTGTTCTGAAAAAATTGCAACTTCACAATAGGAATGTGTTCTTGAATATAATATCTAGAAAATTTCATTTTCGTGTCTCAGTGACCATTTTTTCTAGTATTTTCAGTGTATCTACCACTCAGCCCGCCAACATTCATGTAGTATTTTCACCATCAATCAATCAATGTATATTATAGATGTCTCACAGAGACGAAACTGCATTTTTATGGGAAAATAGGTATAGAAGTCTTTTTGGGTGTACACAGGGCTTACGACCTATCGTACGTTCGCCATTTCCACCCGTGATAGAATACCATGTCTACTAATTTTTGGAAATTGTATATATTTAAATTATACGCCACGTTTCACATACGAGTTGTAAGGATCATCAGCGTGGCCGGCACCAAAGCTTTTTCATTCCTCTTAAATGACCACAGATGTCGCTAATGAGACATCCATATTGATTTTGGAGATTTTAGCAATACACTTTATCTGTGTAATGAAATTCATCCGAATTTCTAACATTACACTAGGACACGCCAGAAATATTATTTCAATTTTTATTAAACTCCCTTTGTACCAGTATTTTCATTCAGAATATTTTGAGTATGTCCAAATTTGTCCCCGATGATGTCCCTGTGACAAAAATCCAGTTTGATTTGAAAAATTTGGAAATTTTTTGGAAAAATTCTCTATAGCGATTACAAGTGCAGCAGAAGAACTGCGGCTGTCAGACGCGAGTGACCTCTGTGGGCACGTGTTGCTACATAATAAAGCTGGTGATCAATGACATCACGCGATAGATCAGAATAAATAGCACTCATTATAATTTCTAAGAAAATACAGCACAGCGATGGTGTATAATAACAATCATTAGAAGAGAAGTAGAAATGTCAAATAGTATTCAATAATATTGTGAATTATCCTTATCGCGAAGGTCACAGCCAACTCCGTAGAATCTTAAAAGAGATGTGAAATATTATTAATATTTAAAGTTAAAAAAAATATTAACTCTGTCGTTAGACATTATAACAGTGTTAGTTAAATTAGTATAAACCACTGCCAGATTTTAGGTCTACCGGTTTCGAGACGCACCCGTCTCTTCGTCAGGACCAACACTACGCTACTATGTTCGCAACACTATACTTATTTATTAGATAAAACATTCAGGGTTCGAGGATATATATCCGCTGATATGTATCACGATATTGATGGCTTGATTTTTATTTTTGATATATATACAAAAAAACTTTCCCCGGTCGTTTAATAGATGGCGCTAGTTGTATTTTGAAAAGTGCTACGGTAATTTTTTAGTTTAATTTGTTTCATATAACCCGTTTTTTATTACACACAAAGAAACAAACACCCATACTACTACATTAGAAAGAGCAACTTTTATAACTAATATATAATAATTGCATATGTTAGGTTTTTTCAGTACGCAATTCATTTATTTAATAAATAATAATTCATGTAAAAAATAACAAAATAAATTTTCTATTTTGTTCGAGTTTGTATCAAATCCACCGGCGGTTGATTTTTGAGCGTGCTGGTAATGAGCATGCTCATTACTGGCAATGTGCGTACACACATGCTACTAAATAGCAATGGCTCAAGAAGGTCAATACTGCGCATGCTCACGCGCCACCAATCAGTGTTTCAGTACCCTGAAGGTAACCAGAGTCTCGATAAAGACCAGGATGTCAAATGCAGAGACAAGCACTCGTAGACTACGCACATGTTTGTTCAGCAGGTTCACCAGCCGAATTAATCATGAAAACTGTCAAAGCATCGCCAGATGTACAAAAATAGACCATCAGCATTGCCTCAAAAACTAGTTATAACATTTTCAATGACATCTTTTGGTAAATAATTCAACCATGAAGGCCTCAGAGCATACGACCTACGACAATATTGACAACGGCATAACAACATTGTGATAACGTTTACCAAGGGCGTGCGCGTCATACTAAACGAAAAGGGCTAATGTAAAGAATGTACGCCCTTAACCTCCTTAACCTTAACCAGACACACTTTTTTGGAGTTTCTTTTTGAAACCTATTATAGTGCACTACTTGAAGATGACTTAGCATGGGAAAAATAGTAAAAAAAAAATTGCATTAGAAAAATTGGCTTTTCACTATGTCCTATATAAAGGACATGGGTATTTTCATATTTTCGTGGGTATGGACATTTGGTATATTTCCTATTGGTACAGTTTACCATATTGGTAAGAATATCATCGTCTATGTATTGGTCATAGAATTGGTACCACTCCCATTCCTCAGTATTTTTCTGAATGTAAGCTGGTTGCCTTAAATGTCTTATTTCTGATTCCAGTCTATAGTGTACCCAAGTGTCCTGAATGCCAACGTTATTTTGTCGACTTCTAATAGCTATCTGTCGGGTAAATAGATAGATCTTACGACCCTTTGCCTCTACCACAGCCACGTCCCCACCCGCGAGATGTACTTCTTGCGCATTCTCTTGTTCGTAGTAGATACGAAGAAGTTGAAAATCTGAGTGGTCTGACAGTGCTGCAGAATCCAGTGAAGTTACCAAAGCTTTCTCTTTCTCATCCGAGCTACTGGATTCACTATTCCGATGGTCTCTTGAGCTTTGGTTTAATTCTGGTGGAACAAACTCTGGATCTTCATCTGAATCATCCCCAGAATAGTCGAATTCGGAGTCGCTTAAAATTTCTAGTATATAATTATATGCTACCGCAAAAAAATATAAAATATTAAAGAAACCGCTCAATGTACTTTACAATGTACATGGGAAGACAGTTCTGTTGTGCTTTGTAGAGGACATAGAAAATAATGTTAATCCCAAATACCCATTTATTAGTTTTTCGAGAAAACAATAAGTTAAATCATTATTTCTGTATACTAATATGTAGTTTACCACAAAAAAGTACATAATTATGAAATAATTCATTAGATGGAAAAAGATTTACTTACCTTTGCGCGGACGCACGCTCCCAACTTTGCTTACCGACGCCATTTTAAAACAATTACATGATGACATTTGAATTTTTTATATTTTATCGTAGCCTAAGAAGGCAAAGATGTCACTGGTAAAATATTTTTATATTGCCAATGTAAACGAAGACCACAGATTTTTTTATTTTTTACGTACTATGTATAGGACAGATGTACCCAGGAGGTTAAGGCGATCATCTAGCAGAATGAGCCAATTCCACCATATTAACTTTCATATTTTCTCTTGCGTTTATTATCACATTTTTGTAGGGAAATATCTAATTTTAAAATTTATTCATCAGGTTACATATATTTTAAATACGAATATCTTATTAAAATGTCACAAACTAAATTATATAATTGATTAATAAATTACCAAAACTTCGATGTCCTAAAAATGAAGAAAATTGCTCTGTGGGCCTTTTATGACTGAATGGCCTATTGAGATGTCTTTTTTATTCGATAATATTACAAGTAAACGATTATCTTAAATTTATTACTACAGCAAAATCTGTTTTTTTACTTGCAATTTATGTTTTAATTTTTTTTGTGGGTTTTTTTCAACTCTTTTTACATGGTTGACAACTTTTTTACTTCAATAGTCAAAAAAATAAATATTATAATAAAAACAACAAAAAAATCAAAATTTTTGTCGATATTCTTGATTTTAGATATATAATCAAAACGCAACGTATTTATGACACAATACGCAGTGCCTTGATTAAATAGCTAAAATCTGAAATCGAGAATGATTTTTTGATTTTTTTTGTATTAATTTTGAAATAATAATGTCTCTTCCTTTAATTGATTAAAGAAAAAAGTTATAAACTATCTAAAAAGGATTGAAAAAAAAAACACAAAAAATAAAAATAATTTACAGTGTTTATAAAACATAAATAACAGATTTTGCAAAAATTGTAATAAATTTTAGATGAACGTTTACTCTGTAATATTATTGAATAAAAAAGACATCTCAAAAGGCCATTCATTCATAAAGGCCCACAATGTGGAGCAATTTTCTTCATTTTTAAAAAATTGAAGGTTTGGTAATTTATTAATCAATCATATAATTTAGCTTGTGACATTTTAACAAGATATTTGTATTTAAAATATACGTAACCTGTTGAATAAATTTTAAAATGAGATATTTCCATACAAAATGTGATAAAAAACGCAAGAAAAGATATGAGAAAAAATTGTGAAATTTTCTCACTCTGCTAGACGATCGCCTTATCCATTTTTAACTGTTTTAACCCCCCCCCCCTTCCCCCTCGAATTGAACGTAGTTTTTTTCCTATTAATTCCAGAAGACATTTTGTGAAATAATATTTTTAATTTTATTTATACAGCAGATACATTACAATGATTTTTATAATAAATCAATCCTGTGATATTACATTTTAATGTGACATAATACTCTCCGTAATATGGGCTCCATATGGATAGTGGAGGTTTGTTATCTATGCGTCACAAATGTGATATAGTAAGGGATGCACTGTATAATTTTCATTAAAGTGAAGTGTTAAAAATAATCTAATTTTAGAATAATCTAATTCGGAGTATGTTATTTTGAAGTAATACCAATTTTGAGAGGAGGGTGACTGCCGGGAATGGGGTGAACGGTGCTTTGAATGCAATAATTTCTAATAGAAATATGTCTACCCAGGCAAAACTAGCGGTACATAATGGAGTTCTGGTACCGACACTAACGTATGGAAGTGAAGCCTGGAGCTGGCAGAAGAGGAACGAAAGTAGATTGAATGCAGTGGAGATGAGTTCCCTTAGACGTATGTGTGGCAAATCCATGTATGATAGAGTAAAGAATGAAGATATTAGGAATGAATGTAAAGCTGATCATAGCATAATACATAGAATAAAAATAGGGTCGCTCAGGTGGTTTGGGCATGTTGAGCGAATGAA